>OZ004706.1:120843579-120964796 GCA_963924515.1 Vespertilio murinus | reverse complement strand
CCCCTCAATCTCACTTTCTGGAATTTTAGTTACTTATAGTCAATTGTGGTCCAAAAATATTAAATTAAAAATTCCAGAAATAATTCATAAATTTTAAATTGTATGCCATTCTATGTAGCATGATGAAATCTTGTGCAGTCTTGTGCATTCCCACCCATACATGGACCATCCTTTGTGCAGTGAATCTGCCTTACTTCATCTCATAGGCACTGTATCATCTCATCTCATCTCATCACAAGGGGGAGTATAGTACAATAAGAATATTTTAGAGACAGACCACATAATTTTTATTATACTGTTATTAGAGGTCCAGTACATGAAATTCGTGCACAGAGGGAGGAGGGTTCCTCAGCCCGGCCTGCACCCTCTCACAATTTGGGACCCCTCAGAGGATGTCCAACTGCCTGTTTATGCCCGATCCCACAGGGACTGCTGGCTCTTAACAGCTCACCCGCCTGCCTGATCACCCCTTATCACTCACCTGCCTGCCTGATGGCCCTTAACCACCTTTGCCTGACTGCCTGATGCCCCTAACTGCTCACCTGCCTGCCTCACCACCCCTAACCATTTGCCTGCCTGCCTGATCACCCCTAACTGCCTCTGCCTCAGCCCCCACCACTGCCGTGGTTTCATCAGAAGACTTCCAGAATGACGTCCAGTCTAATTAGCATATTATGCTTTTATTTATTATAGATAATTGTTCTATTTCGTTATTAGTTATTGTTATGACTTTCTTATTGTACCTAATCTACAAATTAAATGTTATCAGGGTCTGTATATAATAAAACACACACAGTATATGTAGATTTGGGTACCATTCATGGCATCAGGCACCCACTGGAGGTCTTAGAATGTATCCTCCATGGGTAAGGGGGGGACTACTGTAATGTACACCTTTTCTTTGTAGACTTATAAAAGTTATAACTATATACAAAAACGGGGATAATGCAGTTTGCTCACAACTACAATATGTCCAATGCCTTATATAACCAAAAAACCTCAACCCTAGTTACAATAACACCTTTTTCTAATGCTTACATGAGTCTTTCAGCAATTTTCATATTCACCACTGCTTAGGAGTTGAGAGTACTGAGTTTCTGGTACAGAATGTACTTTAGGACCCTATGTCACACATTATATAGATCAACCTCCTCTCAGAATTAGTTTGCCACCAGTTTTCCACCAGGGGTCTAGCTCAGGCGTGGGCAAAATATGGCCCGTGGGCCAGATGGCTATTCTAAACTATTGAAATAAAATTTTTTTAAAAAGACCGTACCCTTTTATGTAATGATGTTTACTTTGAATTTATATTAGTTCACACAAACACTCCATCCATGCTTTTGTTCCGGCCCTCTGGTCCAGTTTAAGAACCCATTGTGGCCCTCAAGTCAAAAGGTTTGCCCACCCCTGGTCTAGCTAGATGACAACACTTGGGTCTCATCCTAGAGAGCAGATCCATTTTGAACAGAGTATATTGCTGAAATGATTAACTGATCTGTCAAAGAAATAGGGAGCCAAGAAATCAATGTAATATATATTATATGAAAACTAAAAATTATCTTAGATTTACTAGAAATTACAAAACTTAAAAATACTTAAACTAGGTACTATTATAATTGATTTATAATATAACTAAAGTTAATATTCAGTTAAATAAATTACCCTACCTAGATTTTAAGTGCTTTAATATCCTTACTACTATATATTAATATACATTTAAAATGGTATATTAATTGACCCTATTACTGACCATAGTTTATTTTTTTCAAATACCTTATCAGATACATATTTTATCAAAGTTTTCTAAAATTTAATTTAATTTTCTCCTTTTTGCTTTTGTTTGTAATTGTTAAGGTTTAGCATATTTTGGCAGAAAATCAAAAAGATTTAGTGCCAACAATAATAGTACAACTGGTGCCTGACTTCTATTTGGCAGAGCTACAAAATGATAATATCATTAAAAAATATACCAGCAGTGAACTTCATTTAAACATATTTTGCCTCCTATTTTATCTACAAAATTAAAATTGAGATAGATTTTTTTTTAGCCAGTGTATGAGTGGTAATCAGAAAGCAATAATGGACATATATCTAATGCAAGACTGTTTATAAATAAGTTACTTAAGTTTAGGATCTCTTTGGTTAACCTAAAATGACTTTCATAACTTCACTTAACCAAAATGCATTTCACATATTTTAAAAAACAGTGTAGATAAAATCTCATCAAACTGCAGATAATCTCACATTTATTAACAGAAAATAAGCAATCTCTAAAGTAGGAAGAGATTGCTTATTTTCTGTTTATTTATTAGCTTTATTTTTACTCTCATTATAAAGACCATAGGTTTAATCTAGAAAATATAAAAAATAAGTATAAAGATAAAAATAAAATTCCGCTATAAACATATCACTAAGAAGTTGTCCACTGTTAACAGTTTGGAATAAATCTTTTCAGACTATTTTATTTACAAAAAAGGAAATTAAGCATCTCTTATGTCTTTTAACTAGTTATACCATGAACAGATTCCCATATGAATAAATATTCTTTACAGTCATGATTGTTAGGAAGAGAACATAGGATCTCATTATAGGGAACAACTTTCTAATTTTGGTCATTGAGGTTATTTTCAATGATTTGCTATTACAAATAGTATATCACTGTAAACAATTAGTATAATTCACTTCTGAAAGTCAACCTAAAAAAATCATTAAACAACAAGAAAGTAGTTAGCTCCCTAAATATAGCTATCAAGATCTAAGGTTCATTTTGCTGTTTTTCCTAATTATAACAAATAGTTAACATCTTTCCATGGACTTCACCTTGCATGAACACTGGAAATATATCAAATATGTCAAATTCTGAAAACAACTTTAAAAAATAAAATTTTAATTTGTATTTTAGTAATAAAAATAACTTCACCAAAAGGAATACATAAACTCATGCAATTAAATTATTTCTAGCTCAAAATATTCATTACAGAGTAAATCAGGAAGTAGGATACTCTTTTTTTCAAAAGTAAGTAAATCATTATAAATTAATTTCAATACTTTCATTGTCTTTCATATGTACTGTTCTTTTGTTTGTTTTGTTGACCCTCACCAAAGGATATTTTTCCATTGAATTTTACAGTGGAAGGGAGGAGGAGAGAGAGAAAGAGAGAAACATCGATATGAGCAAACACATGGATTGGTTGTCTCTCACAAGCACCTAACCTGGGGCAGGGGTTTGAGCCTGCAACTGAAATACAGGTCCTTGATGAGAATCAAACCCGCAACCCTGCAGTCTGCAGACGTACACTCTATCTATCCACTGAGCGAAACCCGCTAGGGCTGCACTCTTCTTTATTGAGCTAAAAACTGATTTGAGACTTCTAGTTAATTGTGGCACATTGAGCACACATTTACTTCTGCTCCCTCTCAAAAACTCACCTAAGACACCAAAGCCGGTTTGGCTCAGTGGATAGAGCATCAGCCTGAGGACTGAGGGGTCCCAGGTTCGATTGTGGTCAAGGGCATGTACCTTGGTTGCAGGCATATCCCCAGTAGGGGCTGTGCAGGAGGCAGCTGGTCGATGTTTCTCTCTCATCGATGTTTCTAGCTCTATCCTTCTCCCTTCCTCTCTGTAAAAAAATCAATAAAATATATTTTTTTAAAAGATATTTAAATCAGGTCTCGATTAACAGCAAAGTGCAATTCCTAATATGTTGTCTTATATGACTTTTTAAACTAAGTCTACATAAAACATTTACAAAAATTAAAAGTAAATTTTAGCCCTACCTGGTTTGGCTCAGTAGATAGAGCTTTGACCTGTGGAGTAAAGGGTCCCAAGTTTGATTCTAAGTAAAGGGTAAGGCAGTTTACTTCGGTTGCAGGCTCAATTCCCTGCTCTGGTTGAGGTGTGTGGGGGAGACAACCAATCAATGTGAGACACATTAATGCTTCTCTGTCTCTCTCCCCCTCTCTTCCATTCTCTCTAAAACTCAATGAAAAAATATCCTTTAAAAAAAGTGAATTTTAAAATAATTTTAATTAGTAGCAATTGTTAAAAATTAATGTAAATAGTTCCAGAAGGCTATTCAAGAGGCAATTTGTTCGTAAACCTAATCATTTTTCCCATTAGAAATAATGTAAATTGAACTAATCTGTTCCAGACTCCCAAATGATGCCCTATTTTAACCTTTCTCAAGTGATGGTTGTTTCATGAGCACTGTCACACTTTAGCAATATCAGTACTCTTGATGGCCTTTCTATATTTTAAAATTGTGCTAATCATCTATTTCACCAAGCCACATTCCATAGCTAGATCAGATACATAGACACCTCTATCATACTTTGTAATTATTTCTTTTTTATTCCTATCATTGTTCTCACAACTTCTTTTTCACTTTGCTGCTATCACTAACCTTGTTAGGATCCATGGTGACTTGTATCCATGTATTTAATAATAATAAACAATAGCATAAGCAAAAAAAAAAAAAAAAAAACAACATAAAAATATTCACAGCACATTTCCTGAGATGTTAACAAAATAAGGTTTAGCAGTAAACTGACTCATACTAAGGCATTCTCTCCTTTGTCACATAAGAGACACATGACTGATCATAGAGTATAAGCATGAAAGGATTGTCAGGTCAAGAGCCTAAGTTTTATTCAAAACTGAGACTTCCTTCCGTGAACAACATGGTAGAGAACTGAATTGCTCGAGATGGGAGACGTAGAAGAACCAAGGCTTGACTGTATGTTCAACACCATCCCTGTCCTCTACCAAAAGCAACCTAACCCAATTAGGACAATCAAAATTTTCTCCAGACATTACCAAATGTCCCCTGCAGGAAACATAATCTCTGGGAAAATGTAGCTGCTATTGCAAATCATTTAAGGCATTATCGGAGCATTCAGCTTTTCTAGATAAATAACAGAATTTTAGATTTGTAACATTTCTAAATTTATTGTGTGATACAAACTATTAGTAACCTTCAGATTGGATTATCTCTAATGTCCCTCTTAAACCTTCAAAGAATTCCACATGAGAAATATTAACAGCCTCTGTCTAATTATGCCTATCTCCATGCTAGATATACTTCTGAACATTTCATAGTCATTCTCTCCTTTTATACTCATGACATCCTCATGGAATGACTATTAACCCCATTTTAGTAAGAAACAATTTTAAAGTATTTTAATCAACATATCAAAGTATTTCCAGAAATATTTATCTTCACTATAGTTATTCTAGCACTGAGATACTTAGTTTACAATCAATTTATGATCAAAGCATTTCAATACATCTAGCAAAAAAATAAGTTGAATTATTATAATCTTCAGGAATAGGAGAAATGTTCACAGCAATAACAACTTAGAGAAATAATAATCAGATTTAAAAAAAAATACTGTCCTGTTTTACTAAGCAGTTTTAAAAAAATATATTTTGTTGATTTTTTTTACAGAGAAGAAGGGAAGGGAATAGAGAGTTGATAACATTGATGAGAGAGAAACATTGATTAGCTGCCTTCAGCACACCCCTATTGGGGATGTGCCAGCAACCAAGGTACATGCCCTTGACCGGAATCGAACCTGGTACCCAGGCCAATGCTCTATCCACTCAGCCAAACCGGTCAGATCAATCAGACTGTTTCTTGAAATATTTTTAACACTATGGCCTAATGAATGACTACTTTGGACTTTTTCATCCATGATTCTGAGTACCGTATTTGCCGGCGTATAAGACGATTTTTTGGCCCTGAAAATACCGTATTTGCCGGCGTATAAGACGACTGGGTGTATAAGACGACCCCCTAACATTTCCACTAAAAATACAGAGTTTGTTATATACTCGCCGTATAAGACTACCCCCCACTTGGAGGCATATTTTTCAGGGCCAAAAAATCGTCTTATACGCCGGCAAATACGGTACATCCAGTTACTATTTTTTCCCCTTTGCACAAACTTTTCATAAACAATTCACTTTACAATTATTTGGGAATTTATTTGTAATTCTAATCTGCCTTTCAGTAGAAATTGAAATCTGGGTTCAAATCACAGTTGGTCTACCTACCGGAAATGAAGACAAGTTCAACTATGAAACTTGCATAACAGGACCTATCTGAAGGCCGAAAGACTTAGTAGGCCCCTCAATAAAAATTAATTTCCCCTTCCTTTCATCCTCAGAGTAAATTAAATATAAATTAAGAGCCAATTCAAAAATTTGTTGAGAGTGTACTAATAAGAGTTAAGGGAGAATGTGACAGGGGCAGTTAGTAGACATTAATTATAGCATGTAACTATTTGGAAATTAACCCAATCTCCCAGATCTATCATCACACAAATCAGTTTAAACCTAAGGGACTATTTATTCCCTTAGTCTTAGATTTTATAATTCTAGTACTGGTATTGTTTCTTAAGTAGAGAAGTATATCCTTAAATGCATTGAATGGATGCATAATTTATCACTTATGTTACCTATTGTATTGTTTTATTTTCCCTTGTGGTAAAAGATACAGAACCTCTCCTTCACCCATACAACTAACTTCCCAAGACATTTTTATTCAGATTTCTTTCCAAAAGGAGGAATATAAATTGGAGCCTTTCTTTTCAGTGCACAAGACTATGAGTATAAATCATATATTTCATTAACTGTCACCCACTCAAGTGCATATTATCCATTTTATGGATTACTCACAATTAAGTCATTCACTAATGAGTTCAAGTTATTTAATATTACCTTACCCTTGGTAAATATTAGAAAACCAAAAGTTAAGAAGAAAAAAGACAACAATCTTTGGGCTTTAGATTACATAATCCACTTCTTCCCTTGGTAGCAAATAAAACAGAACTACTATAGGTTAGAATTTATTAATCAATGCATAAAATTCAACTTAACATAGGTAATCTTTTATTCTAAAAAAACAACAACAACAAAAACACAACTTCACAAAGCTTACCTGAGGGTGGATCCAGGGAGCCCTAAGAACAGATCTATTGCTAATCTAGAATATTATAAAATATGTAAGGTTTCATGTAAAAGTTGGTAGCATAAAAGTATGTCAGCATAACTTAATTCATAATTTAGCAATGTAAAAATAAAAGTTTAAGTTCTTGTTTAGTTTTTTTTTCAAATATATTTTATTGATATTTTACAGAGAGGAAGGGAGAGAGATGGAGAGCTAGAAACGTGGATGAGAGAGAAACATCGACCAGCCGCCTCCTGCACACCCCCTACCGGGGATGTGCCCGCAACCAATGTACATGCCCCTGACCGGAATCGAACCCCGGACCTTTCAGTCCACAGACTGAAGCTCTACCACTGAGCCAAACCGGTTTCAGCAAGTTCTTGTTTAGTTTTATTTCCTTGTATATTTAGGTGGTATTGGAGTTTTTTTTTAAATAGCCAACTTCATTTGCACTTAAAAATATTCTGGCCCTCAAATAAAATTTCAATGCAATTTCAGCAATGAAGGGTTATTTGATCAAGCAAATTAAAGCTAAAGGTAACCAACCCAACTTGCTTAGTAATGATATCAAAGGAAAACAAGCCCAGCCGGGTGCGCAGTGGGTGAGCGCTGACCTGTGCACCGGGAGGTCACTGCGGGATTCCTGGGCGGGCACAGGCCTGGCTGCAGGCTTTCTCCCTCCCTCGTGGGAGGCATGCAGGAGGCAGCTATGTTTCTATCACTCTCTTTCTCTCCCTTTCTCTCTGAAATCAATAAAAATATATATTTTTTAAAAAGCAAAACAGAAAATAAAAATATTTTCAGCCTGTGAATATAATAAAAAGATCAATCATAACCTAACTTTCAGAAGTTTAAAATTCCTGAATTAAATCGGTAGATACAAAGTCTACCAATAACATGGTTTGCAGATGTAAAACATATAGAAAATAGGTATTGTAAAGACACCGAACCTCTAAATCCAGTGAATGCCAATACTAAAATAAAATAAATAAGAAAAGTACATTTTCAAGAAAGTCAGAGAGCAATGCCAAAGAAAACACACACACCCTTTACACCAAGGCAGTTTCCACCTTCCTATTTATAAGGAGTGAAATAAAAATCAAAAGACAATTTAAAGTCTTCAAAACTTGCCTGAAAATTTCAGTTCCATCTTTTTCCTTTCAATGCTTAGAATGGCATAAAATCTAATTTCAGCAAATATGACACTTTCTTCCTGTTAACTTTATTTTCTACTTGTTAACCAACATGAACTAGCTAACTTTAATTAATGTGTAAAGGACCCAAACCCTTTACCTATTTACTCATTTAATTACTATCCTCATTTGTTAGAAGAAGAAAGGATGGAATAGAGATTAGTAACTTGCCCAAGGTAACAACTAGGAAGTGGCGGAGCCATGATTTGAACTGTATATATCTAAGATAACGAGCAAATTAAAAAAAGAAGAAGAAGAAGAATGGGGTGGAAAAAAAAGGAGTAAAACTTTTTGACAAAACCGTTTGCAAAACAAGATTGTTGTGAATGAGAACAAAATGTCTATAAGCACATGTAGATGTGAACGTGGGTTACACAGCTTTATATCCCCTAGACAAATACTTTGGTGCCATCACATTTGGTTACGGTCAAACACCTTAAACTACATCATCACATCACAGTGACAGTCAGCCGAGTAAATAATTTGTAGTCACCGGGTCGAGGAAAGGGGATGAGAAAGGAAAAGATGACAATCACCCGGTCTTAACCGGTCCCCCCCGCCCCCCCCGCCCCCCAAAAAGTAAACCAGTGTGGGTGGGTCCGGGCGGGGTCTCCGGGGGGGATGACGGGGACCCCAGCCGAGGGGGAGGGGTGGCGGTGACAGCAGAGGGGGCCGCAGGGACGAGGTGAGCCCCGGTCTCCGAAAAGGGGGGGGGGGGGCACCAGAGGGGACAAGGGGAGGCAGGAAATGCTGCCAGAGACTCCAAATGAAGTGAGAAGGAACTGGGTAGGGAACACAAGAAGGCGGGACCCTCGGGCAGAAAGGAGTCTGTGTGGGACCGGGGAGGCTGTGCGTTCCTGCCGGCGCCCCCCCCCCCACCCCCAAACTCTCACTTTCCGGGCCGCCCCGAGCCGCGGGTCAGCCCGTCTCCTCCCCGCCCCCCACCCGAGCCGGGGCGGCGGAGGGGGAGCTTCGCCCTCACCCTCCTGGCTGGGCTGGTGCGGCGGGCGGCGGACTCAGCCCCGACGCCAGGACGAGGAGGCCGGGAGGCGCAGGGAGGCCCAGGACCCGGGTGACAAGTGCGAGCGGCCGGCGGGCGCCTCACCTGACAGAAGCGTCGGCAGTAATCCCGGCTGCTGATCCCCACGACGCCGCCGCCGCCGCCGCCGCCGCCGCCGCCGCAGCTGCTGCTGCTGTCGCCGGTGCCGTCGTCGCCGTCGCCCGCAACTCTCAGCCCCGCGGGGCCTGGCGGGGACTCCACAATGGCCACGAGCTCTTCCCCGAGGCGTTCGGCCTCTTGATCGCTCTCTTCCTCCGCCATGAGGCTCTCGCCGCCCAGCGCGTACCAGCCCCTGCGCCGCCGCCGCCGCCGTAGCAGCCTCGGCTAACCTCCTCCTCCTCCTCCTCTAGTTCCCTCCCCCTTCTCTCCGCCCCTGGCGGACCGAGGCCTCCCGTCCGGCTCTACTTCCGGCTCCGCCCACCCACGCCCCCAGTTTGCAATGGAGAGATCCGGCCGCCAATCATGCGCGCGCCCGCCTTTCTGCTACCATTGGTCCAGGCAGCCGTCCGTTCGGTAGCTCCGCTGCCAATTGGCCACCGCTGCCGGGCGGTTGCTGGGGACCGCCCACGAGCTTTGCCATAGGCGGTGCAGGAGGACGGGGCGCGGTGGGGGACACGGCGGCCGCCGCGGGGCTCGACCGGGCAACGGCGGCGGCGGCGGCGGCGGCGGCGGCGGCGGCGGCGGCGGCAACGTCGGGAAGTCCTCCTCTCCCCTCACCTCCTTGCTCCTTTTCCTCTTCCTCTTCTTCTTTCCGGCCGGCTTCCGTCCACTTCCCCTCGAGGCCGCCCGGATCCTACGGTAACGAGAAGCCAGGGAGGCCGAGGGTGGGCCCGGCCGTTGGTGCAGGCTTCGGGCCCGGGGCCTGCCCGCCCGAGCGGGGAGCCGGGGGCGGAGCCGGGGCGTCGTTGTCGGCGGAGGGAAGGGGGAGGAGACGGGAAGCCTGACAGCGGCCGCCCCGTCCGGCGCCTGCCGCCGCCTCCCCGGAGACCGCCGCCAACTGGGCTGTCTGTCTGGTGGCGGGCCCGCGGCCGGCGGCGGCGCTCGGCCCTGCCCAGCCCGCGGGGCCGGGCGGCGGGCGGCGGGCGCCGCGCGCGGGGCCGGCGGGCGGAGGGCGTCTAGACGGCGAGAACGCCGCGCCCTCGCCCTCCGGAACCCGGGGCCCGGGGCGCGCGGCGCGGGGCCGGAGCGGGCGGGCCGCAGGGAAGCGGGTGGGTGGAGGGGGAAGCGTTGGGGTCGGGGTTTGTGGGGTAGAGTTTCCTAAAGAGAAAGGTTGTACAGATGGCTGCGTGGTGGCAGTGGATGTTCCCGTTCACATTTTCACCCACCCTTCTTTTTCCCCCCCGACCCCTATTTTTTTTCTTCCCGTTTGTCTTGCGTGTTACAGTAAAGGCATGACTTCCCGGCATCTCAGGGGAAGCGGGGTGCGAGCCCAGAAACTCTCTTCCCACCACCACTTGTTGAAAAACTGACTGTGAAAGCAGTCTCGGATTGGAAGCCACGGAAAGTGCCAGGATTTCATGCATCTCTGGGTTTGCGCTGGGACCCTTGGCTGCTAAGTGTCAAGACGAAAAAAAACTGGCCACTAATCAGGTAAACATTTAGATTTGTAAACGACTTTTATTTTGCTCTGGTAAGGGATTTGCTGCTTTTGTTTTGTTAGCTAATTCCCTGCTCTTCCTACTTCCGCGTTTAAAATACCTTTACCTGCTTTTGAAAACACTTTTGTGCCTCAGGTCTGTTGGGTAGATGTTTGCTTTTGCAGTAACACAAACCTTCGAAAAAAGATTTAGGCATTACTGGGCACAGATATTTAATGTTTTTTAATAGCTAGTTTACAGCCATTAATAATTGGAACTGATTTGCTCTAGGTGTATAAAATATAAATCATTAACAAAGTACACACGTATGATGATAATTCACTGTTTGTTGGGCAGGAATCATATCTGCCTTATCTGCCATTGAAAACGTTTAACCAACACAATATTTGGCACGTGAAAGCTATACATTAAACACGTTTTAATAGAAAATTTGAATTAACCCTATTAAAACCTAAATTGTATCATGCTTTCCAGAATTTCTGTGAAACATTAAGGCCTTCTCTGAGTTTATGTCCATAGGTGTCTAATATGTTGGCAATTTAAAGTTATTTTGAGCCGAAACCGGTTTGGCTCAGTGGATAGAGCAGCAGCCTGCGGACTGAAAGGTCCCAGGTCAAGGGCAAGAACCATGGTTGCGGGCACATCCCCAGTGGGGGGTGTGCAGGAGGCGGCTGATCGATGTTTCTCTCTCATCTATGCTTCTAACTCTCTATCCCTCTTCCTTTCTCTCTGTAAAAAACCAATAAAATATATTTTTTAAAAATAAAAAAATAGTTATTTTGAGGTAGCTTTCATATTACTCAGCTATGAGTTCTCTAGCGTGGATTAACACTGTTATTTCTGATTACACTTATAAAGAAAGCATAGTTCCTATTATATTTTTATAGAACAGAATTCTATCTTCAATTCTATCTTTTGAATTTCTTATATCTAGGTTAATGTAATAGCTTAGCCCAAAGGCAGTGGCCTCAGGAAACAAACGGTCTCTACCAACAATATTTGTTCAGTGTCTCAAGCTTTCAGTGCCACTGCTTTTGGCAATGATCAAAAATGTTTGTAATTAGGATAAATTTAGAAATTATTAAACTGCTTCTGAGATTAGTATTTGAAAAAATAGTAAAGGTAATCATTTACTTATTCCATCAACAAGTTGTGATTGAACATCTATCATGTATTAGGCACTGTGTTAATGAGTTTTTGGTTTTGTTCTAGCTGACTAATAAATGAAATAAATATTAATAGATGTAAATATTAGTTTTTAATGGGAAAAAGGTAAAAAGTGTTAGGAAAAAGCACTTTTTATATATCTTGATCATCATCTTTTGGAATTAATACATTCTTTGAATTCTATTTTTGCTTTAAAATATATTGTTTCTGTTGTTACTTGTTTTGGGTCTGCTTTTTTAACTTTTTTTTCTTTGCATAGTTGTGGAAACTATTTATCTTCATATACAATTATGCCAGTTATATCCCCCTGTTTGAACAAACGTTTACAATTCCCAATGGTTGTGTTCCTAAATCAGTTGCCCCAGAATTGTTGAAGGAAAAGAAGCTCTTTTAAACTTAAATACATATCTAAATTGGATGAAATTAATATAATACCCTAAATATTGACCTGTGATTAGGTTTTTCTAAAAGATAGTGACAAAATACTTTTTTTTAAAAAAGCCGAAACTGTTTTGGATCAGTGGATAGAACATCGGCCTGCGGACTGAAGGGTCCAAGGTTCGATTCCGGTCAAGGGCATGTACATTGGTTGCGGGCACATCCCCAGTAGGGGGTGTGCAGGAGGCAACTGGTCGATGTTTCTCTCTCATGGATGTTTCTACAGGTAGCTCTCTATTCCTCTCCCTTCCTCTCTGTGGAAAATCAATAAAATATATTTTTTTAAAATAAATAAATAAAAGATAGTGACATCTGAGATAGGTGTAATTCTTTTTTCATAGTTTAAATTTATTTGTATTTCATCAAATTCAAAGAATGGATGTAGTTGTTACTAGTAATGGGTACACTATTAACTTAAGTTTTCTGAAACCTATAATCTTAATGTTTATGCTTTTCTTGTTAACTGCTTCCCAGATGAACTGTTGTTATAACACGTATGTTTTTTCTTGTCTTGAAAGAACCTTATTCAAAGTCAAAATGGAAAGATTTGTAGTGACAGCACCACCTGCTCGAAATCGTTCTAAGACTGCATTGTATGTGACTCCCCTGGATCGAGTCACTGAGTTTGGAGGTGAGCTTCACGAAGATGGAGGAAAACTCTTCTGCACTTCTTGCAATGTGGTTCTGAATCATGTTCGCAAGTCTGCCATTAGTGACCACCTCAAGTCAAAGACTCATACCAAGAGGAAGGCAGAGTTTGAAGAACAGAACGTGAGAAAGAAGCAAAGGCCCTTAACTGCATCCCTTCAGTGCAACAGTACTGCACAAACAGAGAAAGTCAGTGTTATCCAGGACTTTGTGAAAATGTGCCTGGAAGCCAACATCCCACTTGAGAAGGCTGATCACCCAGCCGTCCGCGCTTTCCTGTCTCGCCATGTGAAGAATGGAGGCTCCATACCCAAGTCAGACCAGCTGAGGAGAGCATATCTGCCTGATGGATATGAGAATGAGAATCAGCTCCTCAACTCACAAGATTGTTGACCAGAAGGTTACCATCATTGTGATCAAGATTAAATAATGTGGAGTGTTAAAGTTATGTATTGATTATATGGTTCATTTTTATATTTATTTCGTTTAAAAATCATGTGATGCAGAATAGTTTTTCAATGTGTATATAGTTGCAAGCAAACACAAAAAAATTTTTTCACCATAAAACTTACTGTTAATTTTAGTCACCGATGGTGTAAAGCAAAGCTTAAGGTTTAGAGTGTGCTGGAATACCTTAAACCTGATGGTTATCTTTAAAGTTGAAGGTTTTTCTCCTGAAATATTTGTGCATGGAAGAACTGACCTGCTTTTTTACGCTATTGCCATGTATGATTTTTCCTTGTGAGAGTGCTTAATTACTTGGATTGAAGACTAGCCTAGGAAATTGAAGCTGCTGCCAGGCAACACCACTCATAGTAACGTAAAGGCATTCTTTCTGATTAGAGGATCCTCCTCAAAATGGAAGCCATGGTGGTAAACTGTTCTTGTATATTCAGATCCCTAGCAGAAAATGACTGTTTATTTCAAACTATGCTTTATTTTGTATATGATGTAGCTACCTTAGCTATCCTTCAGTTCCTCGCTGTGTTTTTCCCTCTTTTTCAAGGCTTATTGTTATATTTAGTAACAGCTTCAAGTGACCAAAAGACTAAAATCTTTTGTCAGTGCCAAAAGCCATAGGGAATTTTGCAGTGACACAATTTTAGTCTCTTAACATAAACACAACATTTTTGAACCATCTTGACTTTGTAAGCTTTTTTTTATTATCTTGATGTTAAAAGACACCAAGATTGTCATTTCAATTTAAACAGGTAGACACTTTATTATTGAGTTTTCTGTTTTTACAGAAAACTAGTAATTTTTTGCTGACAGATCAGAAAATGAGGAAACTACTTTTAATACATTAATTTTTCCATATGGTTTTATATGAGTTTAGTTGGGATAAGTAGACAAGAAACAAGTTTACTTTCACTTTTATGTGCTTTGCCTCTGGTGGTAAAAGGTTTTTAAATGGATAGTAAACATGTCTAAAAATACAAGATTTTTGTGTATCCTATACAACTCTTTGGGTGATGAAATAATCAGTTTTGTTAAGAGGTCAACCATGTTCAGGAAATGATCTCTATCTAAACCTCACTATCTTTTAAGGTTATCAGAGACCCAAATTATATTTTTTAAAAACTAAACAGTTAAAAACTTGGAGTATAGCTTTAAAAAAAAACAAAAAAAAAACCTTTAATTCTTTGAAAGCATTCAAGTTAAAATACTTATAAAATATATTTCTATTACAAAGCACTGACAAATGATCCCCTATGTTAACAGCAAATATTATATTTAAGGTTACTTTATCACAAATCTTTATTTAAAAAGAAAAGCCAAAGTGAGTAAGAACAAGGTTTTAGATTTTATATTTTTCAGAAACAGCTCACCATGTCTAAATTTCTTTTACAGACTTAAATTCCTAGTTCAGGTTGTCGAAAGTGTCCATCTGATTTTAGATTTGATGTGGATTTTGTTTTATTTTAAAATAAGCCTGCCACCAAAAAAAAAAAAAAAGTCGCCTGTCAAAATTTGAATACCAATTTCCCTCATGTTTAGTTATATTAAAGTAGCACAATTAATTCCTAGAGAAGTGCTCTCATTGATAAAGCACATACATGAGAAGACCATCAGCAAAACAACCAAAATGTACTTTGGTTTTACTTCCTCTAGTAAAAAATTTGCAGGCAACCATGTTTAATTTGAATTACCTATAATAGTAAAAAGTCTTCAGAAGCTGGAAAAGTAATTGAGTTTTATAATGCTATATTCAGAATACAAAAATGAGGTTAGATATGTAATCATTCTAATTTTTCCAAATTCCACGATTCAGATTGTTTGGGTATTAATTTGCACTTAGAACAAATCTATAGTGGCAGAACAGCTTTAAGTAGCCCTAAACTATAAACTGGATTACATTCCACTGGAAAAAACACCCAATAATTCACATTTGAGTTTCTAGTAGTTATTACAGATTTGATGATCATTTAGGTAGCATATAAATGTATTTCACCAGGCTCCAAACTATTCCCACATATCTAGGGGCAAAATCTATCCTCCTGCTATGATTATATCATGTCCTTAGGAGTGTTTTTCATCCTTTTGTGGAGGTTTCATTGTTTCTTGATTATAAAACTTTTCGTTCCCTGTGTCTGGTTAACTTTGTCTCATAGTTAAATAGATAAAGCAGAATGATTGTTTTAACCTGCTGAAACACAATTCTGTGAAACCATGGTTAGCATATGTTAACAAATGAGAATATCTAAGAGGCATATACTGCTGTCAAGGTGTAGTGGACGTGTGTTCTGAAATTTTAAATCTTAACTATATAGTGTTAGTGTGATACTATACTATTTGGAAAAATAGCATTTTCTATTTTATAAGTTGTATGCATAAACATAAGATATGTAATATTTCATTTATAAACTGCCTTCAACACATGCTTACCTGTTAATAGTGTTTTCTTAAAATAAAAGTATGTCTTCCAAAATTTCACTTTATGCTTACAGTAAATAGTTCCTAGCTAGTTAAAATGTTAAATTCCTTGTTGGTTTCTTTTGATTCTATGGGGCATATAGCAAACCTGAAGGACATTGTAATCATTTCTTACGGGGTGAAAATCTAGAAAGATTGTGTATGAGAGCCTAAATAGTTATTTTAATCATTATCATCTTTGGGTTAGACTTTTTTTTTTTTTTTTTTTTTTAAACAAAACAAATGCTACTTCCAGGTAATGCATTTGGCCCTACTGAATTTTCAGGGACCAAAAAACTTTAAATAAAAAGTTCTGCATCTTAGAATTAAGTATTGGCTTGGGATTATTCTGAAGTATTTATTGCTTAAAAACTATTGTAAGTAACAGTTGGCAAGAACTCTAAGCAGAAAGTTCCATGTTAAAACTTTTGCCTGAAAGAATTTGTATGTGAAAGTTAATGGAAAACACATTTAAACAAAATAAATTTAAAGTGGCTATAAATGAAAGCCACAGAAAATCATTTGGTGCTTAGTCTCTGTAAGGGCTCTACATGGTTTGACTTGCCCCAACTGCTTTTAAATGAGTGCTTATCACCTTCATTACATAGAAGATTCATTCTATAATTTCTTTGAAAATACTAGCTGAAAATAAATTGCTTTAGCATCTGGTCAGCACTGATTAAAATGTGAATAGTGAAGTGGCTATCTTAAACCTTGGTTTATCTGAATCCATATTGTCATAGACTTCTGAGGTAAATACAATTCTTAGTGGTATTCTACTTGTATCCAGAATACTGTATTCATTAAAATTTACTGTGTTCATTTTTGTATCCCTGTGCTTTTTTTTCCCCTTCATGCATGTATTGGTATAAATGTCGCTTTTAAAGTTTTGTCTCTGTGACTTTTAGAAATAAATTTCAAAGAATTTGTTTCAGAAATTTTTGAAAGCACATTTTTTTTGAGTAAATAACATTTAATAATTCCAAAAGATCAACAGAATTTTACTAAATGAGTGTTGTCTTTGTAGGATTTTTCGTTCTTATGCCTAATATAAAAGTATGTATTCTGTCAAGCAATCACATTATAAATATAATAGAAATTACATAGGTAATCTATACTAATAAAAGGGAAACATGGAAATTGACCATCCCTCTGCTACACCCACCAGCTAATCAGGAGCGAGTATGCAAATTAACACAAGATGGTGGTGGCCACAGAGCTAGAGGGAGCAGGAGGCTTATGGCTTGTGTTCCCAACAATGGAGGAAGCCAAGCTTCCTACCCAGCATGCCCTGGCCTCTGGTCAAAGTGGGGCTGGGGGCCTGTGTAGCCAGGGGGCGTGACTAGCCTGAAAATGGCCATCAGCCCCTCACCCAGACTGGCCAGGCCCCCCAGTGGGAACCACCACCCTGAAGGGGGTAGGCCAGCTTGAAAAAAGCAATCAGCCCCTCACCAAGGCTAGCCAAGCCCCCCAAGTGGGGACCCTCACTCCATGTGGCCATGGCTGGCCTGCAAACCACCACAGGCCCCTCATCCAGGCCACCCCATGTCCCAAGGCACCCTTCAGGGCAAACCAGCTGGCCCCCACCCGTGCACCAGGCCTCTATACTAATAAACGGGTAATACGCTACTTATACTGAAGACTTTCCAGGAGATCTTCCAGACGTTCTGGACAAAGCCATGATGGTGGGGCTGAGGTAGAGGCGGTTAGAGGTCAAGAAGGAAGGGCAGTTGGTGATCAGGCCGGTGGTGGGGGAGGGGTGGTGTTGGAAGTGATCAAGCCAGCGGGGAGGGGGGTGGGGGGGAAGTGCAGTTAGGGGTGAGCAGACCAGCCAGGGAGCCAGTTGGGGGGGAGCAAGCAGTCAGTGGGGGTCAGTATGAGGTGATCAGGACAGCAAGGGGTGGAGTGGGGACAGTTTGGAGTGAGCAGGGCAGTTGAGGGTGAGCAGGCTGACAGGCAGAGTGGTTAGGGGCAATCAGGCAGGCAAGCAGGTGAGCAGTTAGGAGCCAGCTGTCCCAGACTGTGAGAAGTATGTCTGACTGCCAGTTTAGGCTGAATCCCTGTAAACTACAGTTGGACATCCTTCAAGGGGTCCCAGATTGGAGAGGGTCAGGCCAAGCTGAGAAACAACCCCCTCCCCCATGCAAGAATTTTGTGCACCAGGCCACTAGTATTTAAATAAGCTTAATCATAAGTTTTATTGGCCTTCAGAAAGATTTGCTATATCCTTATTTGACTCTAAATGCAAAAAAGTATTGAAAATTGCCTTGCATTTTAGTAGTATTACATAGTTTTAGGGCTATCTACTTCCATTTATCAAATTAGCTTCTACTTACCTCTATTTGGGAATGAAACTATATATATATATATATATATATATATATATATATATATATATATAATGCAAAGTGTCCCCTTGGGATTTCAACCAGGAGACTGGAAGTTTGATTGCTTACCATGATGTGCGCTGACCTCCAGGGGGTGGCGCAGAATGAAAGAAGGCCCCCACTGGCAGCCAGAAGGCCCAGATCAGCTCTGGTTGTCGGCCAGGCCTACGGATCCTACCCATGCATGAATTTCATGCCCCAGGCTTCTAGTAAATATTTAAAGTGATTAACTTATTTTTTCCTGGAATCAAAATGGTAGAAAGGACCTTAAACGTCTGTTTCCAACTTAACATCTCTAAACCATTAGCCTGTCTTCATTTTTCCTAAAGAATCTCAGAATCTTTGTTAAATGTAAACCAATTGAATGTATGTGCCTCTGGGTCTCATAACAGTTCCTTTTTTTTCCCCCTGTGTAAATTGAGTTGTGTATACACCTGTAATATGGTATATTATGTTGCAAAGATGGTCCTGGGATGAGAATCGCTAACAGCCCTGTGATATCTAAAACTGAAAAATAGATTAGGACTGACTTATGAGATACATTTGATATGTATGGCATGACTTTCATCAAATTGCCCTTCCAGTATGTTACATGATTTAAATTGTTTTATATACATACTATTTAGAGTGAATGCTGCTTAATTCTTGTGTAAATGTTGGAATCATAATTTAAAAGCCCTTGTCTTTGACTTCTTGGTTAAATTTGAATAATATGCAATCAACTAGTATTTATTGAGTGCCTATTATATCCCCACTCTAGCCAGTGGGGACAAAACGCTGGTGGTCTTGATCCAGCATCTAGAAGGGTTCAGGAAACCTGAAAAGGGGGCTGTGCATAAATTAAACAAGAGACCAGAGATGAAACATAATTTTGAAAAGCATTTGGGAGACAGAGGAGCCTGGCTAAAGAAACTAAGTTCTCCTAGACTCAGGACTCCTTGCTTTTTATTAACCCAATTTGTCCTAAGGCAAGGTGGAGATATACACATCAATGGATAGGGTGAGGTACAGAATCCATTGACAGATGGAAGAATTACCTCCAGCTGTTCAGGTATTTGGCCAGGAAGAGGCAATAACATGTAGATTAAGATGCCCTCAGCTGTCTAACAGCAAACAATCAATTTAATGCATCCTTTTCAGGTTTGGGGAAATGCCTTTAGCCATTCCCAACAGGCAATAACATATGTGACTCAGCCCTTGTTGAGTCCCCAAGTTCCACCAACCTTTCAATGAAACTTGCAATTATGACATTCTGGAATTGGCTTCCAGCAGGGACACATCCAGAAAATTTAAAAATCCCTTTAATTCTAGTGATGGTTCATTATCGTAAAATGGAGGAAAGGGTGCACTTGCTTTTACTAAGCAACTTCTTAAGCATTCCTTGTGAGTTGCCACAGGTTTCATCTGGCTTCTCAAAGTCTTGATATAAACAAAACAAAACAAAACAAAACAAAATAAAAACAAAAACACAAAACAGCAACAAGATTGAAAATATGCAGATTAAGTGGTCTACATATTATTTGAAAATATGGCAGTCTATGCAATCAATAAAATATCTATTTCCAGTCCTACCTCAGTAACTAGAGTGTTGGCTTTCAGATTTAGGGGTCCCAGCTTCAATCCCTATCAAGGAAACATGCCTGAGTTATGGGCTCAATCCTCAGTGTAAGGTGTGTAAGAGGCACCCAATCAATGATTCTCATCATTGATGTTTCTATATCTCCCTCTCCCTCTCTGAAATCAAAAATATTTCTTGCCCTAACCAGTTTGGCTCAGGGGTAGAGCATTGGCCTGCAGACTGAAGGGTCTTAGGTTTGATTCTGGTCAAGGGCATGTACCTTGGTTGCGGGCACATCCCCAGTAGGAGGTGGTAGGAGGCAGCTGATTGATGTTTCTTTCTCATCAGTATTTCTAACTCTCTATCTCTCTCCCTTCCTCTCTGTAAAAAATCAATAAAAATATTAAATAAATAAATAAAAGTTAAAAATATTTCTTTAAAAAATACCAGTTTACAGATTAAAATCTATTAAGCAATGAGACTGAACAATTTAAAGTCCAGTAAAATAAGAACTTTCTACACATTTTAATTCAGTATCCATGGTAAAGGAAGAGTTAATATATTGTCTACTATTTAACCATGCATTAACTAATGATTATCATATTCCAATCTCCTGAGCTATTTATGTATACATTAGGTGATAGACGCTTCAAACTTTTTTGTTTATTTAAGCAATAGAGGCCTGTTGCATGAAGATTCATGCAAGAATAGTCCTTCCTTCCCCTGGCTGCCAGCACTGATTTTCCTCTAGCACCAGAGACCCAAGCCTTTGCTCTGGCCAGAGCCTTCAGTCTTTGGTCCAGCCCAAGTGCCGCTCCTGTAGCTCTCTCCACACCCCTCCCCAAACCCCCACTATCTCACTCATAGCAAATGTCCTGCCCCACCGGGCCACTCAGTGCCCGAGTGTGCAAATTAACCCACCAGCTTTGTTGTGTTAATTTGCATACTCACGTCTGATTGGCTGGTAGATGTTCTGGAGGTATGCTCAATTTGCATGTTTCTCTTTTATTAGTGTAGATTCCAAACAAACAGAAGAAAATGGAAAACAATATAATGGAAGACGTTTATATGCTTTATTCCTCTGAATTTTTTTTTTTTACAATGCTCATGTGGTCCCTATTTGATAGTAATAATTTTAAGCATTATTTTTAATCCAGAAAATTCTACTTTTATGAATACACTCTACAGAACAAAATAGTCAGTGTGTAAAAATATATGTAAAGGGAAGTTTAAGTTAATATTATAATATTAAACAAATGCTTTGAAAGTCAGCTATTAGGGAATGGTCCAAAATTGATGACACATCCATATTATGGGGCTTTCAAGTGATCTAAAAGTATAAATCAAGAGATTTCTACAATATTGCAAAGTGTTTTGTTGTGTTTTTTTTTTTTTTTAATTACATAGTATGCCCTGGCCTGGTGGCTCAGTTGGTTGACTATTGTCTCATGTGCCAAAATGTTATGGGCTTGATTACCCATCTGAGCACATACCTAGGTTGCAGGTTCTACCCAGTGGGTGCATGCATAGGAGGCAACCCATTGATGTTTCTCACATTGATTCTCTCTCTCCCTCTCTCTCTCTAAAAATCAATAAAAAAAACAAAACACATATCCTCAGGAGAGAATTAAAAACAAACAACAATTTTTTTTGTTTGTTTTTGAGAAGAAGAAGAAAAAAAGAAACAATGCTACATAATTAGGCTACATTTGATGAAGTAATGAACACACACTGTATGCTAAGATTACTGCCCTGGCCTGTGAGGTTTAGTTGGTTGGGTGGCATCATGCTCTAAAGAGTTACCCAGTGGATCCCAGGTGAGGGCATCTGTTCAGGTTTCAGGTTCCATCCCTGGTAGAAGGCATGTGGCAGGCAGCTGATTGATGTTTTTTGTTTGTTTGTTTTTAAAAAATATATATTTTATTGATATTTTACAGAGAGGAAGAAAGTGGGATAGAAACATCCATGAGAGAGAATCATCGATCAGCTGCCTCTTGCACACCCCCTACTGGGGATGTGCCGGCAACCAAGGTATATGCCCTTGACTGGAATAGGTTCAGGGACCTTCCAGTCCGCAGGCCGACGCTCTATCCACTGAGCCAAACCAGTTTTGGCCTGATTGATGTTTTGCTCTCACATCTATGTCTTTATCCCTCTCTTACTCTCTCTTTAAAAATGACCTTTTAAAATCTTTAAAAAAAAAAAAAAAACCCAGGGGGGCATGTGCCCCGGGTGAGCCGAGTGTCCCAGGGGGCCGTGTGACCCGGGTGAGCCGTGTGTCCAGGGGAAGCAGTGGGATCCGGGAGGAGGGAGGGTGTGAACCAGAGGAGGAGCAGATTCTATTTGTGTGGTCCTGAGATAGTCACCATAAAACAAGCAGATTGACAAATGACAGCAGGGAGGGGAAGGAGACCTGGGGGGAGATAAGAGAACAACCGAAGGACTGGTATGCATGAATATAAGTACAACCAACGAACAGAGAATTCTGGGGAGGGAGGGCATGAATAGGAGGTGGAGGGGGGCAATGGTAAGCTATGTACACATATAATACCTTAATAAAAAAATTAATTAATTAATTTTTTTAAAAAAGATCACTGACAGTGATGATATTGAATGGGCAGAGGAAAATATTTGACTTTTTAAAAATACACCCCTATGCATTTACTTATTTACAGCAAGCACATGTTATCTTTATCACACACATAAATATGAAGCAGACTTTTATCGATGCCTGCTTACATAGTAGTTATATTCAAATTGTAAGAACAGTAATATGGCAGAATTCAGTAACAGAGAATTTTGAAAAATTGTAATTGCTAAACAAATATTATAAAATGCATCTTTTTAATTCTTTAAAATTTACTTTTATAAAATGAGTTTGCACATTTACCAAGTTGTCATCATTTTCCCAAGTTATTCATTACTATGCAATGGAGAGTAATTTTGAAAGCTATTACTTTACTATTCTTGTACTTTTCTTCCAAAAACTGCCTAAACATTCTGGCTGCTCACAGTAATTATACAGGTTTCTCCACTCTTCTTCAAAGTTTATAACAAAACAAATTTAACCACTACTAAACCACTACCCTGTAGACATTTTTCAAAATCTATCAGTTAGGGAATACACTGACTGACATAGACTATCATCAGGTAGTTCTTTATAACTTGTAAATTCTATATAATACCTTAACTTCTTATTTCAGAAAGCCAACATTAACTCAGAATTGGAACTCCATGTCTGGTAATTATTTCTTATCGTAAAATTCTTTCGCCCTCGGGGAAGATTGCTCTTTTGGAACATGCAGTCTGTTGAATACTCTTTTTCCCCTGGAGATGGCATAGCATCTCTTCACTGTACTTACTGACACAACAATTCTGTTACCACTCAGTTTATTAATAACATAGAACAATCAAGTTGCAATCCTTCTTCATATCAATGGTCATCTGTTCTTAATCTTTCTTTCCTGTCTAATTTTCTTTTGTTCTCCACAAATGCTGCACCTTTGTTTAATTTCATTGCTGCACCTTTGAGCAAACAAAATATTATTAATTCACTTAGAGATCAGAATTTTTAAAAAATCCTCATCTGAGGTTTTTTAAATTATTATTATTGATTTTAGAGAGGAAGGAAAAGAGAGAGAAAAACGTGGATCAAGAACCTGCAACCTTTCAGTGCATGGAACAACATTCCAACCAAGTGAGAAACCCAGCTAGAGCAAGATCACAAGAGTTTCAAATAGGAAATCCATGTCCACAATCCATGTAGTCATTCAACCACAGTTTCAGACATACACAATGAATAGAGTGGACTTTTGTAATTCAAGCTGCAAATACTACCAGAAAGTTACATCTAGTATCTTCACCAAGTTATACATGCATGTGACTCCAGATCCTAATTTCTACAGAAATAGGCTTACAATAAAATGGTTTGACATTGCAATTAACTGCAATTAATTTGAAACTAAGTTGTCTTTTACTATGTCTGTCACATGCACTGTTGTGCCTTTTAACTGATATCAACAATGATATTGATGCTAAAATTTCTGTTCAGGTCCAAGTTTGTTATCTTGTGAAAGTGAGGAATGAGTTCCCAGATAAAAGATGAGTGAAAACGAAGCTTTATTACAGAAAAGCTCCCTGCTGCAGGGAGGAGACCCAGGCGGGATTGCCACGGAAGCTTTTTTGTCCACGGGTTAACATGTATCCTGCTAACTTCCTATTGGTTGTTCTGAAAAATTCAGCCCTAGCAACATCCATGCATTTTAAACTCCAGGGTTCCTTCTCATCCCCAAGCCTCTTGTGTGTCCAGTCCATGATCAGGGCCCTTTGTTCCTGAGAATTAACATGGGACATGGTGTGGCTGATGAACTGGTTCCTGCTCAGGCCTGCAGGGTTCAGCTGTACCTCCCCTTTACCTTTCTCTCCTCATAGTCCCCTCCCTAACTGCCCACCTGCTTCTGAAGGCTCTAACTACTTCCGGCTGGTCAGGACATTGTTGATGATGACAGACAGTCGTCAGGGCTCCATCAGAGGTTGGTGTTTTAGGGGACCACAAAAGATAGGAACTGCCAATCAGGGTTCCATTTCCATGACCATTTGTAGCTTGATGCCTCTATCCTGGTTGAAACAAAATGTAGGAGTAAATTCAAAAGGCAAGGTCCAAATAGTAGTACTAACATAAGCATAATAAGGGGGGAGAAAAAAAAGGTAATAGCCATGACCACAAGGAATTCTTGAATTGAGGTAAGAATGACAGGAGCCAGCTGTGGCCTGTCCTGTCTATGCATTCAAGTTGTCCAATGAGTTTGATGTTCCTTTTTAGAATGCCAAGATTTCCCTCCAGTTGTGAAGACATATTAACCCACATGTAGTAGGTTTCATTTATTAAACGGAGGCCTTGGACCAGGCTCCACACCCCTTTGGGCTTTTGAGCTCCCAAAATGGGAGCATTGCATAGGCTATTACAGGGCTTGAGTAGACCCGATGCCTTAAAATTGAGATGACACCCAGGAGCCCCAGGTAGTGGGAGCCGGGTAGGAAGGCCCCGGGGCCCGTCAATCCTGCTGCAGGACTACTTGGGAGGCTGGATCAGCCCGGGGAGGCCTTCTCCCCTTTGGAAAGTCTGATTTCCAATGGTCCCCCTTGCAGATAGGACAGGGCTGGGGTGGCTTCCTCTTTCCTCTCGGGCACCCCCTTCAATGTGCCCTGTTTGGCCACAGATCCAACAAGAGCCACTGCCATCTTCCTTTCTTCACCGTCCTTTCCTCAGCCTCCTCTTTTATTATTATTATTATTATTATTATTATTATTTTATATATTTTTATTGATATTTTACAGAGAGGAAGGGAGAGAGATAGAGAGCTAGTAACGTCAATGAGAGAGAAACATCGACCAGCTGCCTCTTGCACACCCACTACCGGGGATGTGCCCACAACCAATGTACATGCCCTTGACTGGAATCGAACCTGGGACCTTTCAGTCCGCAGACCGACGCTCTACCACTGAGCCAAACCGGTTTCGGCCTCAGCCTCCTCTTGACCCCTATTGTAAAAAATAGAAGCGGCTACTTGTAAGAGGTTACCTAAAGTACTTTTGGGGCCAATTGCCAATTTTTGCAGCTTCCTCCTAATGTCTGGTGCCGACTGAGTAACAAATTTGTCCTTCAAAATGAGTTGGCCCTCAAAAAGGAGCCTGGAGACATGGAGATGTATTTCATTAATTCCTTCCTGGTCTGTTCATGAAGGCTGAGGAGATTTTTGCCCTTCCCTTGAATTATAGATGATATGTTATTATTTTTACTAGAGGCCTGGTGCACAAAATTTGTGCACGAAGGGGGGGGCCGTTCCCTCAACCTGGCCTGCACCCTCTCCTATTTGGGACCCCTGGGGGGATATCTGACTGGCAGTTGGACATCCCTCTCATAATCTGGGACCGCTGGCTTTTAATCGCTTGCCTGCCTGCCTGCCTGATCACCCCTAACCACTCTGCCTGCCTGATTGCCCCTAACTGCCTCTGCCTGCCTGCCTTATCACCCCTAACTGTTCTCCTCAGCCAGCCTGGTTGACCCTAACTGCTCCCCTGCCTGTCTGGTTGCCCCTAACTGCCTCTGCCTCAGCCCCCACCACTGTGGCTTTGTCCAGAAGGATATCCAGGTGGAGATCTGGTCTCATTAGCATATTACCCTTTTATTAGTATAGATTGCTAGAGGACTGGTGCATGAATTGTGCATGGGTGGAGTCCCTCAGGGTGGCCTGCAGGGATTGGGTGGAAACCTGCAGTACAAAGCCACCTGCCACTCCTGCCTGCTGCTCCCGCTCATCCCAGCCCCACTGCACCTGCTGCAGCACCATGGCAACTCTTGCCCCTTTGTCAGTTATGCAGTGTGGAACAGTTGGTGGTGGTTGCTAGGGGGACAAGTATAATTAAGAGAACCTGCAGACATGTGTGTGGAGCAGCAGCAGCAACGCAGTCGCAGTAAGAATCAAGTTGTTGGTTGGCTGCCTCCAGACTTGTGCCGTAATATAACCACTAATGTTGAGGTCCAGAAGTGTTGAAATGGAAAGTGTTATACCAGCACAAAACCTGTAGATATGATGATGCCACGATACTTATAGGTGTGAGGAAGGTATGGTTGGCCCTACCTCCCAGCGAATTGGTTGGAATGGCACACCTAGGGATAGGCCCCGTATCTCCGGGAGGATCCTTAAGACCTTAGAAGAGATTCCCCATAACTGGACTCAGTATACCACCAGTGGTATCATGTTAAATGGACTTCCTAGTGGTTTTTACCCCCTTAGCAGTTCCTTCCTGCAGGAAGGATGATTAGGGAAGAATTAGAAGTTAGAGCCTTAGCGGAGCATACAGCTAAAGCCTTGAATCAGACCCGGCAAGCCCGTACCCTAATGATGGATGAAACCACACAAATGTGCAAAGTGGTTCTACAGAATAGAATGACACTAGATTCGTTAACTGTTGCTCAGGTGGTGGCATTTGTGCCATCCTATCTGTAGAATGCTGTATATATGTGCCCGATAATGAAGAAAATGTAACCAGAGCCCTGCAAGAGATAGACAAGGAAGTGCAGGACATACAAGCCCTTTCCCATAACCCCCCCTGAGACAAGTAGGATGGACTCTCAGGAGCATAGCGCTGGACATTTGTAAGTTTTGCTACTGGGGCCAGAGTACTGGTCATAACATGTGGTAGCTTGTATTTGCTATTGTAGATTCTGTGCTCAAGGAGCTGACATATGGGCCAAAGTGCCCCGTAGAAACCATCCAGCAAAAGGGGCAGAGGATAGGGGTCCTGACCAGAGTGTGCCAGAGGTTCAAGGACTGCTTGCCCTGCACACACATAGGGCAATGACTCCGCAGTAGCACTATACGTGTTGTGAAAGCACACCCTTATATAACCTGCTTATGTTAATGTAGCACGAGCATCACTAATTGGGCAGAGGCCTCTTTTGTTTGAGCATGTATATAAGTTGTCACTGACCAGGCAGTGTTCGGCTACTTTGCCTGTAATAAAGCATGTCCCACCTACCTGCTATTGTTATCTTGTGAAAGTGAGGAATGGGTTCACAGATAACCTTGTGTTCTTCCAGTTTCCTGCACCCAGAGGAACTTGACCCAAACAGTCTCAAAATTCCTCTGATGACTGCTTTGGTACAGTTTAATTCCTTATTTTATCTATCTATCTATCTATCTATCTATCTATCTATCTATCTATCTATCTATTTATTTTGTTGTGGCCTTCCCAGAATTCCTGAGAAGCACCTGGCAAATTCATCTTGCCAATCCTTGAGACTGATGGCTTCTCTGCTTAGGGAGTAAAACTGCCCCTTTTTCCTTTCCTCTTTCCCTGTCCTTTCTGTATTCGTTCATTAGGGAGGTTTTTTTTTTTAACCATTTGTTCTCATATCAGTGGAGAGGAAAGATAATGATTTGTTAGTTACAAGCTGGCTACAAATTGCTCACACTGTTTGGCCTTGTTTTAACTTCCCTGTCTCAGTTTCCCTATTCCTCCTACCCTGGAATCCTGTAACAATACCGTGCCGGTAGTCAGGGCTCAATAGAGTCATTTGAGAACAACAATGGGAAAAATGCTGAAATGCCTGTAACTGATACTGTCTCGGAAGGGAGTTGCAGATACATTGACCTGGGGGGTGATAATGAAATGGAACTGGTCCACCCTCTGTGGAAAAAGCACACCACAAAACACTAAGGGGGCACTAAAGACAAAGGAGCAGAGGGAATATAGAAGGGCTTTCTGGTCCTGAGAAAGCATGGAGGATGCTTAGGAGGATGCTGATGCGATGGGGGCCCAGGAGGCCAGTGTCAAAGGAGAGGATCCACTGCTCACACTCAGCCAGTCTTCACAGGAGGGGGACTCTGAAGCCATCGGATCAACTGAGCTGGGTCAGGATCCCGGGAACTCTGGACTTCACCCGGCTCTCAGTTTCAGGCAAGACAATCAGAGACAGTGGAATAGGAAAACTGGCACAACGTTCTCCCTGGGAGGGGGGATTAGGCCAGTTGTTCCCCAGGGAAGCTGTCTCCTGAGTCTTAAGTCTCGCTCAGCGTGGTTCAAGTTTAGTAAAGTATTATGAGAGAAGGGAGATAAAAACATGACAATAAACCATTTTTAACCATAAATTCTTTGCTTCTGGTCTCAAGATGTTATACTTGCACATCAAAGCTACAGAATGAATAGATGTGACAGGCCAAACACATGTACTTGCTTTCCTTTATGTCTCAAATTTCTGAAAATTAGAAGAAATTCATAGTAGCACTATCAAATAAGAAAGGTGTCCATGAACAGATAAAACATCTTGGAGAACTTTTGGATATTGCAAAGATTAATTGTATTGGACAATTAGTTGTGTGGATTATGCAAAATAGATTGATTAGATTGACTGAGAGCGTGAGAAAAACAAAGACACAGATGCTTTGAAGAAAACCACATCCTGAAGAAAACCACTTCCGAATTTAGAGCAGATCCAGAAAAACAGCAAACTCAAAGTGAACAAATATGAAGAGCAGGAGTGTTGTCTCTGAATAATCACAAGGTAAACAATAATAAGGCTAACTGAATAGCAATAGCTGGGGCCAGGTTCTTCAGAGGTGGTATGTACTCTGAATCAGCATCCAGGATACAGTGCTATTTCTCCCATAACCAGTCAATATTAAGTAACCCACTAGTAAGATTTTTGCTTCTTATTCCCACAACCTTATATTCTGAGGAGATTAATTCTGACTACCAAGAGGTAATTGACTGCTACTTTACTAGTGGAGGTGTGGAATTTAAAGATCTTTTAGGGTTTCGCTTAGTATTACCATAACCTGTATTGAAGGTCAATGGAAAACTACAACAACTTGATCCAAGTAGGTCCAGGCCCTTTGGAAATGAAGTTTTGTGTCACCATACCAAGTACAGAACCAGGAACAACTGAGCTGCTTGCTGAAGGCAAAGGGCACACAGACTTGTGAGAGAGGGTACCGTATTTGCCGGCGTATAAGACGACTTTTTGGCCCTGAAAAATATGCCTCCAAGTGGGGGGTAGTCTTATACGGCGAGTATATAACAGACTCTGTATTTTTAGTGGAAATGTTAGGGGGTCGTCTTATACGCCCAGTCGTCTTATACGCCGGCAAATACGTATTTTTTCAGGGCCAAAAAATCGTCTTATACGCCGGCAAATGCGGTAGTTATAAATATCAGCTATGGACCCTTGACCAGTTATACTAGTAAACATAAACACAGCAATTATCATTAAGTTATTTCCACTTTGTTTTGTTTTGAATACATTTGTATATTTACATCTATCTATCTATCTTTATTTTTTATCTTTGTCTTCATTCCTCTTCTGTTCCTTTATTATGTAACTTAAGGAAACTGGCTTTATATTATAGTACTAGAGGCGGGTGCACAAATTCATGCACAGGTGGGATCTGGCTGGTCCACCAGGATTGGGGCCCATCAGGGCTGTACTGGCTCAAGGGAGGGGCTGCAGGAGGTTGTCTGGCAAGTCCCACCCCCATTGGGCCAGTTGGCCAGCTGCAGTGGGTATCATAGCAACCAGTCATTCCAGTTGTTTCAGCCATTCTGGTCACTTGGCTTTTATATACATAGATTTAATTATTATTAATTTTACATCATAATAATTGACAGGATATCAAAGAGAAAAATAAACCCTCAATCAAGGATTTCATCTCTTCTTCTAGGAAAGGGTTAGTACATTTCAGTTGTACATAGGATAGTTGTATTAGTTAGGTGTAATTATGACCTTATTTTGTCTTTATTTGATGATTAAGTGTGGTTTAATGTGGTGCATATGGGTGCCAAGTTGACAAGGGATAGACCTGCGATGATCAGTTTTATATCTTAATTTAACTGGGCTACAGAATGTCCAGATATCTGGCCAACATTATTCTGGATGTGTCTGTGAGGGCGTTTTAGGAGGAGATTAACTTTTGAGTCAGTAGATGGAATAAAACAAATCGTCCTCCCATCCAGTCAGTTGAGGGCCTTAATAACACAAAAAGGCTAACACTCCCTAAAGGGAGGAAAAGTTTCCTCTTGCCTGACTGCCTTGAGCTGGGACATAAGTTTTGCCTGTGTCTCATGCCTGTCAATATCTACATTGGAGCTACAACATTGGCTCTCTTGGGTCTCCAGCTTGCTAATTAAAGTTCTTGGGACTTGTCAGCCTCCATCACTGTGAGCCATTTCCTTAGTAAATCTCTTCACATATATAGGGCGTACCCAAAATATGTAAACACACTTTAACAGCTGATAGCTCAATTAATGTATTTCTTTTTAGCCAGACTAAGCTTTGAACAAAGGAAATGCATCCTAAAATGCTACTGGAAGTTTGAAAATGCAGTTAAAATACAAAAACTGCCTTTATAATTATTTAAAGTGTGTATGCATTTTATGGGGATATAGGGTATACCCCAAAAGTGTATATACATTTTACTAGCTGATAACTCACTTAATTTTCACTCATTTTCAGGTTTAACTGATTTGAAATAATGGGTGAAGCCAGGCTAAGCTTTAAACAAAAAGTTATTCACTAGAATTTTTAATGGGGATACATAAGAGATAAAGTTTATGGTACAAAACTGGTAACAGTTGATGAATTGAGGGTGCATAATGTGGAACAAAATTGTTCCTGATGTTTGCAATTCCATTGCTTTGCAGCATTATCAGCATTGCCTGGACTAGAATAGTCATGTTTAGAAAAAGGTGTTGACAGAAAAAAATTATTTACTTTTATAGATCCTTTCAAATTTTGAAAATAAATTATATGTTAATAAACATTGATTTTATAATCAGTCAAAATGTCTATACATTTTTGAGAGATGTGTGTGTGTGTGTGTGTGTGTGTGTGTGTGTAAATACATACTACTGGTTCTGTTTCTTTGGAGGACTCTGACTAATCAACCAAGTAAAAGTCAAAAGTCTTTCTTCTTCTGGCTGATAAAGGAGGATTCTCTAGTCCTTCACTACATATGCTTTCAGGTACCACCTCACTTATATAGCTCTTCCATTCAAGGGAGAAGATTGTGAGAAAAAGGAGCCACAAACAAAACCCATAAATCCACCTGTATCTGTTTCCTAAGGCTGCTCTAATGGAGTATCACAAACTGGGTGGCTAAAATAACAGAAATGTATCCTCTCACAGTTCTGGAAGCTATACATTTTAAATCAAGCTTGTCTGCTAAGCCCAAATCCTGAAACCAATAGATAACTTTCCTTCTCTGCATCTTCCAGCTTCTGGCAGCTTGCATGCAACTTATGAATTATAGCTGCCACACTTCCACCTCTGCCTCTGTTGTCTCAGTCCAGCATTCTCCCAGTGTGCCCATATCCAAATTCTGCTATTGCTTGAACACCAGTCATATTGGACTCAATTCCATCTGCAAAGACCCTATTTCCAAATAAAGTCACATTCACATTCAATGTATCTTTTTGAGGACACACAATAATATCACCTTAACTCATCCACTTAATGTATTAGTCAAAAAGGTCATCATTTATTTGACAAAACCAAATATTGACTAAGTATTGGTCCTAAAGTATTGACTAAGAGGACCAATGAGATTGTTCTAAGGAACCAATAGAAACATCTCAAAAATGAATTAACTATCTTCACATTGGATATCATACAAGAGAATACTCTACCCACAAAACAAGTACAGGTTGTAACAAAAGGGTTGTGATCAGAGAAAAGCATAGTTCCTACACTTTAAAAATAACAACACTTAATCAATGCACAATCAGTACCAAATGATTAATTTGGAAGATAAAGTTATAGAACTCTTCACAATCTTAGAGCAATAGACTGAGATAGTTATTTCGAGGAAATAAAAGAACATAAAGAAATAATTCAGCATGTATGTTGTCTATTAAAAGTTCCAGACACACAGAATAAGAGAAAATCAATGGGGAAAGTAATCAAATATGTAATTGGAGAAAATTTCCCTTAATGCTCAAAATCACAAATGTGATTTACAAGAGTGCTCTGTAAAAATTAATAGACAGAAACCTTATTTAAAATAAAGTCAGGAGACCAGAACGGGGAGCTCTCATATCCCACGTAGATCCCAGAGCCTAATAGGACAACTTTGTTTATAACAGCTCTCTAAAATTCCTCTCTTCTGTAAAAGAGGGACTTCTACATGTAGTTCCCCATTCGATGGGATGCCCTGAATTGCAATGCTTTATTGTTTAAAAATATAAACTAATTTTTCTGCAGAAATATCTGGCTGTCTATTTAAGATCAATAGCTTGAAATAATAAGACAAGCAAAGTTTTGTCTTGGAAAATTATTTGTGAAATTTCAGAACTCTTAGGGCTAAGAGAAATTGCTAAAAGCTTCCCAAAAGGAAAAAACACTATCCATACAGGAACTGATGCATTGCCAACCATGCACATGGCATTCTGTAGCATTGTGTTCCACAGTGAGAAATGCCTCTAGAAACTGGTTGTGCTGTTATATTATAGGACTAGTGGCCCAGCGCACAGATTCGTGCACATTGAAAGAAAATTAATTAGAAGAATTATTTAATATTGCTATTCACTCTTTCTCTATAATAGAAGTGTCAACCAAATTCACGATTGACAGTGACAGATGGAAGCACATGTGTGCATTTGGTGCCAGTAAGAGGTTTATATGTATCACGCATACGAGAATCAACTTAGCCTTTCATATATATAGAATAAACTTGCTTAATTGGACCTGCTTTATGATGTAGCTAATCTTTTTACAGCCCAGTGAAGCACCCCGACTTCTCTTTCAGGTAATTGTCAGCAACACAGCAGTAAATATCAACATGAAGCAGATTATTATTGTAGATCACACAGGGAGAACAAAGGGTGAAATACTTAACTACAGCAGTGTTTGACTATATTCTGCATAGTGAGAAAACCTGAAGTCATTTTCAAGGTCCATCATTTCTTACTTCTTTTCAGTTGGGTCAAGTTTCTAAGCTTTCTAAATCTCTGTTTTCTGGCTAATGAAAAGAAAATAGGATTCCACAGAGTCTCCTATCTACCTACTCCAGGACCTCTGTGAGGATCAAATGAGATGAGGCATGGGAATATGCTTTGCAGACATTTGATTAAAGTAAAAAATGTTTCCATTTTTTACCAGGTCAGGCCTTTGGTTGAAGTCTCAAGACCCCAGCACTTAGGGGCTCTTAAAGATCTTGCAAAGGGGGCCGGAAACACCCCATATTTGGGAGACAAAGAAAGTAAAAACATATACATAGGGAAAATTCCTCCATGTTGGGGCTTAGAATTTGAGAGACATTTTCCTCTGGACCCACGAGTAATAAATGTAACTCCATCTCTCTAAGTATTGCTTTGTTCTTCTCTGGTTTTCTGTAACAACGTGTCATAATTTCCCAGCACCCACAGCCACCATTTCCTGGACTGGGCTGTGGGCCTCATTTTGCACCATGGGGTCTCAGAAGAAGGTCATCAAAGCCACAGGTGCCTACCTGTGGACACTCAATTGTAGGTGAGACCTTGCCCCCAGGATGACTTCCTCTCCACCAAAACACTGGTCACTCAGTTTGGCCCCCCTGACCTTTCCTCCCTGGAGATAATATCTATGCCTCAGCAGTATTTCAGCTCCAGGCTCAGATAAGCAACAGAACCAGTCACAGCTGCCCTGGTGCCAGCCAACCAATCAGTGGAGACCACAACCCTGAAAGGACACTCCTGGAAAACTGCTCAATATTCTATTAAGATATTTCCCTTGGACCTGCCCTAAAATCCCCAGCCTTAAGGCCTTAGGACAGAGGACCCAGTGTTCATTCCCTCAGTGGAGCACCCTTGGGCTTTTCCCTTCCTTCACTGGCTACCCCGTGACCCCAGGAACATTAACTTCCTCACTCCCAAGCTCCAAGGGCCCTTCCTTTACCTCCATAACTTGTTTCCTAAGCCCATTTCTTCAGGAATTACTTTTCCTACCTCTGTAATTTACCCAACAAATGTTCTCTTACAGGTTGGGTCTTGGCTCTGAATTCTTTTCTAGCCAGAACCCTAGTTCTGAGGTTGCTGAACCCAGGTTTGGTCTGACCCCAATGGTCAGACATGTGGTGCCATTCCCTAGACCTACAACAATAATATAATTTTAAAATTATTTTAAAAATACGCATTTTATTGATTTTTCACAGAGAGGAAGGGAGAGAGATAGAGAGCTAGAAACATCGATGAGAGAGAAACATTGATCAGTAGCTTCCTGCACACCTCCCACTGGGGACATGCTCACAACCAAGGCATATGCTCTTGACTGGAATCGAACCTGGGACTTTTTTTTTCAGTCCTCAGGCTGATGCTCTATCCACTGAGCCAAACCGGTTTCAGCTACAACAATAAGATAATTTAAATGAATCAATGCATTAACTACAAACTTGGGTATTTTAACCTTATCTACTTGATTGCTATTTACCATCTGTATCTTTGCTAACCAAGTGATTTTTGCATTGGAACCCGGATGCTTTGTCTGCCGGAATCGAAGAATGAATCCATGGATAGAAAGTGGTATAGCAAAGGTGGAGATTTTTTGAAGAACAAGTACAAAACTCCCACATAGGAAGAGGGAAGAGTCCTACAGAATGGACTCACATGTGGAGAGGGGGAAGGGTCTCACTGGGTTCCCTTTCCCTATGGCTTATAAAGGCTGCAGATCCTGGTGCCTGATATCCCCTCTGATTGGTCACTATTCCCCGGACTGGTTACTATAGCAACTCCTGGGCTCAAAGGTTGAACCTCACATGGCACATGTGAATGTTTCCCTTCTTCTTCCTTATTGTTTTCCTATTCACTTTGGGTTTTCTTTTTCTCCTTCTGGATGAAGGGCTTCCTTCTCTTTATTTTGTAAATATAGACCTTTTGCTGCTCCCAGCTCCCTCATTCTATGCAAATGTACCTGTTGCAGCTCCTCAGCTTCCCCTATTCTTTGGAAATATACCTCTTCCAGTCTGTGACTCTGTGTTTTTTCAATTAACCCCAATTCTAAAAAATCTCTGAGCCTGCCTATGTTCCCCCCCCAAATTCCTGCTTCACAAGCAGTCTGATGAAGTTCAGGAAAACTATGCTCACCAATAGATTAAGATGAAATCTGAAGTTCATTTGACTTTTATAGGTTTTCTACTGGGTATCTGATAAAGAGACTAATATGTTAGCAAAGTCCTATGGAATGAAAAGGCATTATTTTCAAAAAAATTATATTGTAAACAATTAAAAGCCAGTGGTCCCAGTATTAAAAGCCAGTAGTGACCAGAACTATCTTGGAGACAGGAAGAACTAAGAGAGGAGCAAATGGAAAGACAGAGGACTAGAAAGATGCCCTTGAAGAAGGAGGAGACAGGGCTTAGTAAGAGGCATGAGTACAATTTAGACTGAGCCACAACATACTTATTAGTTAAAAATTAATATCTTGGTTATGTTCTAACCTGTTTTCAAGAAATTCAGTAATTTCTATGGTTTGGTACTGTAGATTTGCTTAGTTTGGCATTTTATTTTTTATTTTTTAAAATATATTTTATTGATTTTTTACAGAGAGGAAGAAAGAGGGATAGAGAGTTAGAAACATCGATGAAAGAGAATCATCGATCAGCTGCCTCTTGCACACCCCTCCACTAGGGATGTGCCACAACCAAAGTACCTGCCCCTGACCAGTGTTAAGGAAAAAAACCATTGAAACCTGTAAAGAATTTTTGTGAGTTTATTTGAGCCAAGCTGTCGAAATATGCTGGGAAGAAGAACCTCAACGGAATGAGATAATGCTCCAGAGAATGGTAGATTGCATTTCTATATTTATACATTGCAATAAAAGGAAAGGAATATAAGTGAGTTACATGAAATTCATTGGTGATAGATTAGGGAGGTGGGACAGAGCGAAGCGGGGAAACCTCTGGGATAGGGTAAAAAGTGAAATGATGGACATGAGCTTCTTTTACAGAGATAGATACAGGATACTCTAACGTAATTAATAGTTGACAATTAACTTGGTAACAATAACAATGAGCTAATGTCTCAGGGCCATTTGTTGTGCCCTGAGGAGTCCGGGGTAAAAAGAAGTTACAAGTTACCCAGACATCTCACAGATAGGTTATCTTAGATGGAAGGCAAATGGGCTCAGTAAAGCAGATCCAAATTGATCTTTGTCAGGTGAAATATCTGGGACGTAACTACCTACTATAACCTGTTTATAGTCAGATATTAAATTTTCAAACCATCTTTGTGGTTATTTTAGGTCTCTGAGTTTGCAAGATTGCCACACAGGCCTTCCCTGAGCTTGTTAGGTTAGCATGTGCCTCTTTTTTTTTTCACACCGGAATCGAACCCAGGACCCTTCAGTCCACAGGCCAACACTCTACCACTGAGCCAAACCGGTTTTGGCTAATTTGGCATTTTTAAAAATAGCTTCTCCTTTTTAGTTTCCTAATAAAATTTCTTTGAAAAAAATACCAGGACATATGACAATAGTACAACCAAGGATCCATGAGCTCCAGATATAAATCTGTCTGAGTTATAAAGTATTTGCATGAGAACTGAACCTCATGTATAACTTAGGACAAAGCTATTATCAGTACCCAAAACAATAGAAAATGCATGAATTTGATTAAGTTCTGGAAGTGTTGAAAACAGATAAATTAATATCTGTTAAAGATTTTTATAGTTTTAAATGTATACTTTAAATATAATGCATATTTCATAACACAAATAAATTAATATTTAGAACTGACCTAAAAATATCTTAAGGTACATTGACTTAAAAAATCATTTAAAAAGGAACAGTGCCTCTGCCAGCACTTCTGTCTGAGGGAAAACTATCCCTCTGGCTCTCACCCTTTCAGTCTGCTGACCCAGCATTAGAGCTCAGAGGGAGAGAGTCTGGACTTTCAGCGGAATTCTCATCTCTCAGCACTGGCAAATATTCATAAGATCTGCCACACCCTTAATAAGCTAAATCTAACAGAAGGTGTGGGCCAAGATGATCACCAAGCTGGAAACTTGTGGTCTTGTAGGCCTTTGGCCTTCTTTGTAGTAAAGGGATGCTGCCCAGGAAAAAGAGAAGATCTGTCTCTGGAGTTGACTTATCTGCCAAGAAAGGTAGATATGATAAGTATGGTGCAGAGACAGTAGATCAAGATTGAAGACATAAGTGTCAAAGAGGCACGTTTCTGCCTAATGCGTTACGGGTCTTCTTAGTGTACCAGTGCCAACTGGAACATTGCTTTGGTTCTTCGAGGCAAACTTTCAAAGTGTAATTATTTCATGGCACTTATTTTATGTGTGGGTTTATAAAATAAGAGTACATTAGGTAATTTGAGTTCTTAGCAATTAAAGTTTTATCTTACTTAGTACACTGATCTACCAAAAAAATTAAAATAAGTAAAAATCATTAAAATATTTTCAAGTAAAAAAAAGGAACTGAACCCTAGCCAGTTTGGCTCAGTGGATAGAGCATTGGCCTGCGGACTGGAGGCTTCTGGGTTCGGTTCTGGTCACGGGGACATGCCTGGGTTGCGGGCTTGATTCCCAATGTGGGGCATGCAGGAGGCAGCCAATCAATGATTCTCATTTATCATTGATATTTCGATCTCTCTCTCCCTCTCTCTTTCTTTCTGAAATCAATAAAAATATTTTAAAAAGAAATTGGAACATTAGAAATGTAGATCTAAAACTAGGACTTTTAGATCAGATAATATATTTTATTATTTTTAGAATATTTTCGTATCATATAGAGCTTTAAGATTCATAAATATTTGAATTTATTAGGGAATTGGAATATATGGGCAAAGTCTGTTCACAGAAAAAGCATAATAAAGTCTAAGAGAAACCTGAATCAAAAATTAAATCTCAAAATCTTTCAAAGATTCATGTCTTGGTTCTGTGAAAGATGTGATTTCTACATTATATAAAATTTAATTTCCATGTCATGCAACTATATGATAATAATATATATATTTTAAACTTCAGGTACAAATAGTTGGGTCAATAACTGAGATTTAATCTAGTGAAATTTCCAAGTGTGTTTTATTATATGTGAGACCATTCCATACTAAATGTTTTTTTATTTATGATACATTATCATTAACACATCCCTTCTCTTTTTTGATTTTATCATATTTAATTTTATTATATTTCCTCCTCAGATCTTATTCCAACTTATATCATATCTACCTCCAATTCCCTATAGTCTATGCTAATATGTTTTATTTCCTAGAAAATGTCTATATCACTAAAACTCTCAGTTCCTTTTCTATTCAGGTGTTTTTAATTTACACAAATGATATTGCACTATGCATTTTTTTCTTGGCATGTTTTCAAAGAGTTATCCACGTAGCTTTGATTACATCTAGTTCATTATTTCTGCCTACTTCATAGCATTTTATAATATGCATTGTCATATTTTATCTATCCATTATCTCAGGGATGGACAACTGTGGTGCCTCCAAATGCTTATCTTCACAAATAGTGCTGAGATGAACTTATCTTTTATCTTTTCCTCTATGGGTCTGTGCAAGATTATCTCTGGGCATATTACCAGGACTGGGGGTTCTGAGTCATATATTATATGCATATTTATTTGTCTATCTTATTTGTCTTTCCAAAGAACCAGCTCTTGGTTTTGTTGATCTCTCCCTTTTGATTTATTTATTTATTTATCTATTCATTTACTTATTGTCATTCTCTGTTTTATTGAGTCTGCCTCTATCTTTATTATTTTCTTCTCTCCCCCTCCCCCTACAGACCAGCTTCTCTTGATTGTTTCTTCTCTATCTTGTTGTCTTGAACTCCCAGATTGTTTGTTTTTAATTGCTCTAGTTTTCTAACAAATTCAAAACAATAATGTTTCCATTAAACATTTCTTTACTAATGCTTTTTTAAATTTATTTTTTAAATAAATCTTTATTGCTCAGATTATTACAATTGTTTCTCCTTTTTCTCCCCCATAGCTCCCTTCCACCCAGTTCCCACCCCACCCTCTGACCTTACCCCCTCCCCCGCATTGTCCTCATCCATAGGTTATACGATTTTATCCAGTCTCTTTCTGCACCCCCACACCCCTTTAACCCTGATAATTATCAATCCACTCCCTTTCTTTGCCCCTGATTCTATTATATTCACCAGTTTATTCTGTTCCTCAGATTTTTAATTCACTTGATCGTCTTCCTCTTCTTAAGTAATACCTTTCAGCATTTCATATAATACTGGTTTGGTGGTGATGAACTCCTTTAATTTTTTCTTATCTGTGAAGCTCTTTATCTGCTCTTCAATTCTGAATGATAACTTTGCTGGATATAATAATCTTGGTTGTAGGTTCTTGCTATTCATCACTTTGAATATTTCTTGCCACTCCCTTCTGGCCTGCATGGTTTCTGTTGAGAAATCAGCTGATAGTCGTATGGGTGCTCTCTTATAGATAACCAACTGCTTTTCTCTTGCTGCTTGTAAGATCTTCTTTTTGTCTTTTGCCCTTGGCATATTGATTATGATGTGTCTTGGAGTATTTTTCTTTGGATTCCTCTTGTTTGGGGTTCTGTACACTTCCTGTACTTGTAAGTCTATTTATTTCACCAGGTGAGGAAAGTTTTCTGATATTATTTCTTCAAATATGTTTTCAGTGTTTTGCACTCCCTCTTCTTCTGGCACCACCATAATTCTGATGTTGGTGTGGTTGAAGTTGTCCCAAAGGCTCCTTACACTATCTTCAACTTTCTGAATTCTCTTTTCTTCTTGCTTCTCCAAAGGAGTGTCCTTTGCCTCTTTGACCTGATTCTTGTGTTCCTCCATTCTGCTGTTGGATCTCTGCATATTTTCCAATTTAGTCAATTTGTGTATACTTTTTAGTTGGGTCTCATGAAGTTTATTGACCTTTTCTAGGATATTCTTGCATAACTTTAGAACCGTAGTTCTGAACTCTATATCCTCCATCTCTTTTGTTTGAGATCTATTTCCTTGTCTTGGCATTTTTGTTGTTTTTCAGAGTTTGTAGGATGGCTTTGTGTGTTTGGTGTCCTATATGGCCCAGTAGGTCAGCCTCCTCAGTTACCTGAGGTAGACACTCTTGGTGCTCCCCTTTGTGGACTGCGTGCACAGCCTTATTGTAGCTAAGTCTTTATTGTTGTGAATTGACCTTCAGGCCAATTGGATGTGGGTATCAGCTGTGTCTACTCTGGGATAACTTCTGTATTGGAGACAGTCTTATAGGATCAGACTTGAAAAACTGCAGAAGCCTCTGCTCATCTTGGATGGGGTAGAGACTCAGGGATGAATTGACAGTCTTGGTTTCCACCTTGCCCTTGTGCACTTGCCTGAGTTTCCGCCTGACCTCTGCCTTCTGCGGCTTCCCTGGGTTTCCACCTGACCGTCCCAGGTTCCTTGTGCAAAAGAGTGGGAGACTAGGGCTGGTCTCTGTAGTCTGGAGCTTCTGACTCCTTCTGCTATGGATAGGCGGCGGCAACCTCCTCGGTCAGACCTGGAGCTTCTGACTCCTTCCGCTATGGAGAGGCGGTGGCAGCCTCTGCGGTCAGACCACTGCACGTACTCACTCGTGCGCGCGACTATAGACCCTGCCGTCTGTGGCTTCTGGCTACCTGGTCTCCCAGTCTCTGAGTCTCTGGTTGCCTTTCTCTACAGTCCAGACTCCACCCATATGAGCCTGCATCCACGGGGTTTTGGCTGGGGTTGGGGTTCAGTACAGTTGGAAAGGGTTCCGTGCAATTGGGAATTCCTCCCCTCCCACCAGGCAGGCATTCGGCTACACTTCCACTCCGAACGCGAGCGTCTCCCTACCTCAGGGCTTTGCGACTCCCAGTCCAATGCATGAGCATCTCTCCTTCTTTCTAGTTGTAGATATCCCACTCCGCCACTTTCCTGTGGTTTTGATAAAGTCCTTTTTGGTTTTAGTTTTTTTTTCTTTTTTTTTTAATTGTTGATGAGGTGGCAGCTTAGGAGACTACCTAGGCCACCATCTTGGTTCTTCTTCTGCCTCTTTACTAAAGTTTACATTGATTTTTAGTTCTAAGTATTTCACAGTTTCCCTCATGTTTTTTTTCTGGCTAAACAAAGGTCATTGAGTAGTATGCTATTTCAAATATCCAAACACATGGGATTTTAAAAGGCATTCTGGTATGCTGTTTTTCTGTAGATGAGTTGGCTGAATGTGTTGGAGTGAGCTAAATATAAATAGATGCTACACTATCTGTGGACTTACTCCAGGTGGCCCTGAAAATCAATAATGAAGGGAAATTCTCTCAGAGGGCATCACACTAGGTCATCACCTTTGTGAGGACAGAAAGGTAGTAGAGACTACACATAAGATTGTGAGAAGTGCTGTGTGGTTTGGCTGGTGGGTCAGGAGCCTAGAAGGTACAAGACTAAGAGACCAGAATCAAGGAAGAATGAGAAAGAGACTTGTGGATGGATGTCTGAAATGAGTATAAAATGAATAGGAATTAAACAACAAAGCATACACAATAACTCATTGAGAGATGTTAGCTAGCTCCTGTCCTTGGCCATGCTAGTGCTGATAATGGGCCCATAAAAAAGAAGTCATGGTGGTGGAGATAGAGGTTATATATGTGCTCTATAGCATTGCTTCCTCCAGCCAAGCCAATCCAAGTAATGCTACTGTTGAGTATCAGATGTGCCGGTAGCAGAGAGTGATGCTGTGACCTCAAACGATACTGTCATTCAAAATCAATCAATAACTCTGTGCAAGTTGGTTTCAGTAGATCCCTTTACCATAAAGGAGACATAACAATATGCAGATGACCAGGAACCACTGGTCCTATCACACACAGTACTCAAATTTTCTACTTGGGTAGAATGCTAAAATAGCCTCTTTACAGATACAAGCTAAGACATCAGCTTGCAGATGACACTCTGGCATTGGAGTGCTATCCTTCAGGGGTTGATATATACTTTGAACCAGTGGTTATTGTATGTGCTATGACTGAAACAGCCAGAACACATGGTTACAGGAATCAAAGGATAGAAGTAGAAGTGGCTTTTATCATCATTCACAATAAAACACTGTTCATTTTTACTTTTATCTGCAAAACTTGGGTATTGTTGGACTACGGGGGACCAGTAAAGTTCTACTAAATCTGAAATTGTGGTTGCCATCTGATCATTTTTTGCTCTTTGGGCCAATAGGCCAGCAGACAAAGAAAGATGGTGCAGTTGACTCATATAATGAGAAAACAAAGTTACTATTAAACATATGCCTGGAATTTAGAAGAGTCACTGAATTTATCATGGTGTTTCTATGTGTCACAGTATCAGTGAAAAGGCAACTGAAGCAACTGTGGATTTTTAAGAAAAGAGTAAAAAGGGGATCAGACATCTCAGGAATGAGGGTCTGAGCTTCATCAAAGTGAAGCAACCTAGACTAGCAGAAGTGCTAGCCAAGGATAAGTGGAATATAAAACAACTTCCAAAGAGGTAATACAATGAATAGTAGTCATAGCCTCTGGACCAACTGCAGTGAAGGTTTCACTCTGTCCCATTAACTTCCTATTGATACTATTTCATTTTTTTAAATTTAAATGTTATTTCATTTTATTTAAAACTAGAGGGCCGGTGCATGAAATTTGTGCATGGTGGGGGGGGGAGGGATCTCTCAGCCCAGCCTGCACCCTCTCTCTAATCTGGGACCCCTAGAGGGATCCCAGTGGGATCAAGCCTAAACGGGCAGTCAGAAATCCCTCTCACAATCCAGGACTGCTACCTCTCAACTGCTCACCTGCCTGCCTGCCTTATTGCCCCTAACCGTTTCTGCCTGCCAGCCTGATCACCCCCTAACCACTTCCCTGCCAGCCTAATTGATGCCTAACTGCTCCCCTGCCAGCCTGTTTGCCCATAACTGCCCTCCTCTGCAGGCCTGGTCACCCCTAACTGCCCTCCCCTGCAGGGTTGATTGCCTCCAACAATATCTTCTTATTCCAGGCACTGTCTCCTTTAGCCAGAGTGTTTTCTGGGTCTTAAGAGGGTTCTTGTCCATATGTGGGCCAGATTGGAACCTACAGGTAGCTCATGAGAACAGTCCTTAACCAGTGAGGATATAAGTGGGAGGGTAAACACCCTAGTCTTTTTTGCAACTTGGGTGGGACAAATTTGAGGCATATTCTAGTTTCTCTGAGTGTCCCAGTGGTATTTACTCTCATTGCCTACGTGATAACCTACTCTTAACATATCCTGTATTAGGCTCTCTCCCTTTCCTGATTCTCTTCTGTATTTCCCTATGATGTCACCAACACCACCAATAAAAAATATTTGCACTCAAATCCTTGGCTCAGGAGCTAATCCTGGAAAAATCCAGACTAAAACAATATTTTTATGTTCTTTTCAAAGAAGATTTATATTTTAGCTTTCTCTCAACTACCACCAGTATAATATCCTCCAACCAGAACTTTTATTGAAACATTTTTCTGTGCTTTTTCTTGGTCTATTACTGTCTTTTTGTGTATGTGTGGGGACGGGGTAGTGATTATCTAAAAAACAGTAAATGCTATTCATTGTTCATCTCTCTTCTTTCTGGAATGTTTCTTCCAAAAGTATTTACAATAAAGATTATGTATGATAAAATGTCTAAGACCTTGTATGCTTGAAAACCTCTCTATCTTACTCTCACATTAAAAGATCACTTCGATATAAAATTCTAATTCATAGTTCCTTCAGCACTTTCAAATGAGTTCTGTCTTTTCCCCTTGCTTCTGCTGTTGCTGTTGAGAAGTCTGATGTCATTTTAATTCTTGTTCAATTAGAGATGTCTTGGTGCATCTCCTTGAAAACTTTTAGTGTATTTTCCCCTCGGACATATCTTATTTTCCCAATAACTGAAAGATCAAGTAGTCCATATGACATTTTCTTAAGATAGCACATACATCTATTTGGCATTTTAAAATAATCTACCTTATTACTAAAGAGAAAGAAAGCCGTGTGGATCATGATAACTTGAACAGGAGATGTGGCAGACATGAAGGTGTGCCGTTTAGATCTGCCCTCAAGAGAGAAGCTGCCAGGAGGAACCCAATGAGCAACAGCCTCCAATTGCAGTGCCTTCAGGATCTGTCCCAGTGTTCAAATTAAGGCCAGGCTCTCTCTAAGCAGCTCCCTGGAGAGACTAAGCACAGCATGGGCACCAGAGCATGGCAATTTCCTCCTGATTCGAAACTCCCTTGTGAGCCATCTTTGCACCAGTGGTGCCCACCGGGCTGAGACTTTCTCAGAGCTGCATCAGAGTCTGAGGTTCTTGTGGCCCAGTCTTTCATCTCTCGCTTTCACTTTCACAAGTGTCAACTTGTATTGTAGGCTTTCTCTGCCCAAGTTTGCTCCTTCTGCTTTTTACCTTGCACAGGTATTACCTCCACTATACCTCTGCATTTTTAACTCCACCTTTGTGTCTGCTTTCAGGAGGACCCGGACTCACAGGAAAAATTGAGTGTCTGTGTGTGTTATTTATTTAAGTGGAGGGCCCACCTCAGAAGACTTGCAATCTGGTCATTTTTCATACGCTGCCCTGGGAGTTGTACTACTGTTACTGAGACTGCTCTGCTTTTCTTTTCCTTATCCCATTAAGGCTTAGAGAAAAATGAATTTAAGGTTATAAAAAGTACATTTTTATTATAAATAAATAGATTCTTTTTATTATAGCCTTCCCTGGCTTGACATGAGATCCTATATAATAAAAGGCTAATATGCAAATAGACTGAATGGCGGAGCAACCAAACAACGGGTCGCTATGATGTGTGCTGACCACCAGGGGGCATGTGTGGAACACAGCAGGCATTGGCACAAGGTGGCAGAATGCAGAACATGGCGAGTGTCGGCCACAATGAGATGGTAAAGCAAATGAGCAGGGGTCAGACCAAGGCAGGACACTGTTCACTGTCATTGGAGCAAGCCTCTGGTGTTTACTGAAAATTCTTTGCTCCTGTGTGCCACGGTTCCGCCTGGTGCTAGCACCTGCTGCTGGTGCTGTCCCTGCTTGCACCCGCTGCCAGCACCCAAAGCTGGTCCCGATTGCTCAGTGACCTCAGTGGGTGTGAGAAGTGGCTGCCGGCCCCAATTGCCCTTGAAGCCTCCCCTCCATCCCCCCTGTGGTCAGCAGGTGCGAGCTGGGCTAGGCCCTCAGTGTGTGGGAGCAGTGGCAGTGAGAATGGGGTTACAGGCAGACAGGGAACCGGGGGCTGCAGCGGGAGGGGCTGGGTGGAGGCATGGAGGATGGGCCGAGACCTTCTCTGTGCCCACCACAGCCCCGTGGCCCACAGTTCTTTTTAAGGTGCATGAGTTTGTTCACTGGGCCCCTAGTATTTTATATTTATAGAATAGAAAAAGAATACAAATGCTTACTATTATCTCTTTAACCCATTCACAGTTTACCAAACAGACTCCTTTTGCCATAGTCAATCACAACTTGGATATTGGTGTGACAGTACTGATTAGTCCATTCCTGTTTACATTTTTTGGCTTTAAGAAATCTGTGAATGGTTTCTGACTCATTTAGAGTTAATATTTTCCATACTCAATGTGTTCCTACTTTATAAAAACCCTAAAATTGAAGTATTCAGACACCAATAATTAAATATATCTTTGTGGATTGTACCAGAAAATGTATAAAGAAGACTAAAGGATAAATGTTTAAAATATAAAAATAAAAATTGTTTTTAAAACCTGATGTATTTTGGTAACATTTTTTACAAATACAATTTCAATATGTTTGTTTTTATATTAAAATATATTGTTTTAGTAAAACTTTAATATAGGGTCTTTCTGGGTACACTCTTTCAGTTTAGCTATAGCAATGAGGATTTGTTAAAACACCAAAACATTTCTAGCTACTCCTCTAAGTCAAACAATTCAAGTCACGGAAGTTTATAGAAGATCATATTTCTTTGGTCTAAAGTTTTTCTCCAATTACAGGTACTCGGCTTGCCAATAAGAAAATTGCAGATATTTATGAAAACCATGTGGTTTGTGGTGTGATTATGATCATTTACATTTCAAGTTTTACCATGTATTAATCTGCATACTGACCTTTGTGCTCTGTGGTTAACATCAGATATTTGTCATCAGTACTCATATAAAATAGACTACTGTGGTGATACTTTTCTGAGTTCACTATTTATTTTTTTGTGTCAATAGAAACCACAAAGCCACTAGGTGTCATCTAACAACTGAGTTGCACTTACTTTTGCCTCAGTCTAGTGGATTTTCACTATGTACTAGTAGCTCTGTGCACAAATCCATGTGCCACTAGCTTGCCAGTAGCTCGCTGCCACCCTCCAGTAGCTCTCTGCCTGCTACCCTACTCTCCTGTAGCTCCCTCCACCCCTCCACCCCTCCACCCGCTCCTCAGAGTTTGCTGCCCTGCCCCTTCCTATAGCTCTCCGCAGTCAGCTTGTAGCTCACTGCTACACCCTCCTTCTGATCTGTGATCCAGTTGTTACGTGGTTGGTCATTATGCTTCACAGTGTAATGACCATTTGCATATTACATCTTTATTATATAGGATATTCCAAGGTTAGTTCCTGGAAGAAAAATGCGTGGCATATCACAGGCTCTTTTCTGAGCACCTTTTTTTGAAGTTGTAAATGTTAAATTTCATTTCACTATAATAAAGACAAAAACAAAAACACAAGAACTGTCACCTTGCATACATAGAAATTTTAACATAAAAGAGTTATATTTATTTACTTTGTTAACATTTTATTTATTGCATATAATTTTAAAAAATACAAGACAGAAATGTATGGGATATATATATATATATATATATATATATATATATATATATATATTAAGCATATTTTAAAAATAAATCTTTATTTTTCATATTATTACAAATGTTCCTCATTTTTTTTGCCTCTTTTGTTCCCTTTCACCAGGTTCCCACCCCACCCTCTGCCCTTTCCCCATCCCCCATTGTCCTCATCCATAGGTGCACAGTTTATGTTCAGTCTCTTCTGTATAATATTTTTTATTTCAGACAATGTATTCTTTATTTCTAGTTGATCCCTTTTCATATCCTCATAGGTCTCCTTTATTTTATTGGCCTTTTCTAGGAAAATCTTGAAAAACCTTATAGCTGTAGTTTTGAACTCTATATCCAGTCACTTGTTGTCTTCCATTCCTTTTGTTTGTGATCTGTTTCCTTGACTTGACATTTTCGCTGCTTTCCTGAGTTGGTAGGGTGGCTTTGTGTGCTAAGGTGTCCTATATGGTTCAGTGGGTCAGCCTCCCAGTTACCTGAGGTGGACACTCTTGGAGAACCCCTTTGTGGACTGTGTGTACAGCCTTATTGTACTTAAGTGTTGATTGTTGTTGGTATCACTGGGAGGAACTGACCTCCAGGCCAATTGGCTGTGAGGATCAGTTGTGTCTGTGCCGGGAGACAGCCTTATTCAACTTGGAAAATTGTAAAAGCCTCTGTGCTCAGCTTGGATGAGGCGGAGTTTCAGGGTGGAGCCTATAGCCTTGGTTTCCCGTTAGTCCCGCCCTATGAGGTTCCTGAGTCTCAGTGTACCTCAGTGTCCTTTGGTATTCGCTACAAGCACCTCTGAGAGAAAGGTGCCCTAGAGTTTCACCCGCTATCAGACAGTCTAGTCCAGGGGTGGGCAAACTTTTTGACTCGAGGGCCTTAATGGGCTCTTAAACTGGACCGGAGGGCCGGAACAAAAGCAACCTGACCATGCTGGCACTCTCATCTTTGGCTGCTGGTGAAGGAGTGGAGGGGAGAGCAAGAGAACCCTCTGCTCTTTTAGCTCCGAGGGCTGGATAGAACAGCCGAACGGGACGGATCTGGCCCACGGGCCATAGTTTGCCCACGGCTGGTCTAGTCTCTCCCCCAATGAGCCCAGAACTGGGGTTCAGTGAAGTTGGAAGTGGGGTTGGGAGTGGGATTCAGTGCAGTCTGGAGCTTTTGTCTCCTTCCCACTATATACAATACAGCGGCACAGTCAACAGTCCATCCTCTGCACGGCTACAAAGCTCTGCCTTTCGCTGCTCCCCTTAGTTTCCGCCTTACAGCCCAGATTCCCTCCGTTCCCAGGGTCTGGCCCGGAACTGGGGCTCAGCATAGTCCAGAGCTTTTGTCTCCTTCCTGCAAGGGCAATCTAGCAGCACAGTCAACAGTCTGTCTTCTGTGAGCAACATGTGCATCTCTGGGACTCTGCCTTTTGCCACTCCCCTGAGTTTCCACCTTACATCCTAGATTCCCTCTGTATGAGCCTGGGTCCCCAGGGTGTCACCCAGTTGGAACTGGGATTCAGCACAGTCCAGAGCTTTTATCTCCTTCCCGCTAGGGAACGCCAGCCAGGCACTCAGCCACCCCCTCCTCTCCAGCTTAGTCCTCTCCCCATGCACACACCATGTCTCTGTACCTTAGGCTTTTACAGCTCCTCTGATTTTCCTTCTGGTTTTCTCTTTCCTTCTAGTTGTAGAATTTCTAGTCAGTCAACTTTCCTGTAGTTCTGGATAATGTCCATTTTGTATTTTATTTGTAATTTTTTGAAATTTTTGTGTGAATCTGCAGTTAGGCATTTACCTATGCCACCATTTTGGTTTCTCTGGTCTAAAGTAAGCATATTTCCATTGGAGGAGTTAATTCTGCATCCCAAGGTATTAGTAAGTAAACAGAAATTTAAGAAATCCCTAGATAAGAATGAGGAAATAAAGAATATTAGCTAGAAATGTACTAGAGCTGCAGTAGGAAATATAGCAAAGTCAGTGCTCACACTGGACTTATATTCTAGAGGAGGAGACAGACAATGAGCAATAAAATATGATTTCATGTCAGAGAGTGAGAGGAGCTATTCTTAATAAGTTATGTACTCAGGCAAAGAGGAAGTATTTCAAATGCCAAGCAAAACAAAGTAAAACAAAAGACAGGATGCTCCTGAAGAAATGTCTAATTCCAGCGCTTAGGCAGTAACAGTACAAACTAACATTAGAATACTTTCTTATACCAGAAGGAGAGTTATCAAAAACTGCACAATGTTATAGCAAAATGACTCTGGATCCAACGTGAAGAAACTTTTTATCAGCCAAGATTCACATAAAAGAGCCACAACAAAAGTTATTGAAACAAACAGGCTTATTATAAGACTTTGAATTTACATGAGTGTGGAAAAACTGGAAAAGAAGCCGGAGGATTATATCACTAATGTCTTCAGTCTGAAGCTTGACATGGCTTGAAAGGTAAGAATTCTGAAAGTGTTTGAGAATCTATCAATCATGTCTATGAAGCAATTGAAACTGGTCACAGCAAACTCTCTTAAAAACTTTCTTATGTATTATGCAGTAGTTATAGTAATCACATTGAACATTATATCCTTAATACTAATTTATGTTATAACTGGAAGTTTGTATCTTTTGACCACCTTTCTCTAATTTTCCCTCCATTTCCCTCCTGCCTCTGGTAATCACAAGTTTGACACCATTTTCTGAGAGTTTTAAAAAAGTTATTATTTTAGATCAGTGTTTCCCAAACTTTTGACATATGTGTACCCCTTCTATAATTTTCATAATGCTGAGCACCCTTCATCAAAAAAGGATGTATTTTAATAACAATCAAAATATATTTCTTTTTTCTTTTTTGGGGGGTATATACACAAAATAATAATAAACAAAAAATAAAATTATTCAGAATAAAATATAAATAAAAGTTATATTATCAATAACATTTATTTGCACACCAGACCATCTCATGCCTCACAAGACTGCCTTGACTTGACTCATGAGAATGTAGAATTAGGTGCAGCTAAGCACGGTGCAGTGCATATCTTCACCAAACTCCGGTGCAACACGTACCCCCACCAAACTCTTCCCGTATCCCTGGGGGTACGCATATCACACTTTGGGAAACACTGTTCTAGATCATACAGTATATGTCTTTCTCTGCTGACTTATTTCACTTACCATAATGCTTTCAAGGTCCACCCATGTTGTTGCATATGGTAAAATTTCCTCATTTTTATGGGTGAACAATATTTCATAATATATATGCTAGAGGCCCGGTACATGAAATTCATTCACAGGATGGAGGAGGCGTGTTCCTCAGCCCAGCCTGCAACCTCTTCAATCTGGGACCCCTCGAGGGATGTCCAACTGCTGGCTCCCAATTACTCACCTGCCTGCCAGCCAGATCACCCCTAACCACTCCTCTGTCAACCTGATTGATGTCTAACTGCTTCCCTGTCAGCCTGTTTGCCCCCCAAATCCCTCCTCTACCAGCCTGGTGACCTCTAATTGCCCTCCACTGAAGGCCTGGTCCTCCCCACTGCCCTCCCCTGCTGGTCATCTTATGTCCATATGGGGGCAGGATCTTTGACCACATGGGGGCAGCCATATTGTGTGTTGGAGTGATGGTCAATCTGCATATTCTCTTTTATTAGGTAGGATAGATAAAGAGATTACAGGGGGTGCACGAGTAGGGGCTGGCTGGTTTGCCCTGAAGTATGTCCCAGATCAGGGTGGGGGTTTCTTTGGGGTATGGGGCATCCTGGGTGAGGGGCCTGTGGTGGTTTGCAGGCAAGCCATGTCCCCTGGCTACCCAAGAGGAGGCCCTGGTGTCTGGAATTTATTTACCTTCTACAATTAAAACTTTGTAGACTGGAACAGAGCCAAGCCTTCTGCTCGCTCCTTGGCAGCAGCCATTTATGTTGGGGTTTATGTATCTTCTATAATTGAAACTTTGTAGCCTGGAGTGAAGGCCTGAGCCAGCCAGGGGAAACCCTAGCCTCTCGCTCTTTCCAGCTCTGTGGCTGCCACCATTTCTGTTTGGATTTGTTTACCTTCTATAATTGAAACTTTGTAACTTTGAGTGGAGGCCTAGGCTGGCAAGGGCAGGCGGAAATCTTGGCTTCTTCCATTGCCTGGGAAACCCAAGCCTCACTCCTGCTCTCTGTGGCTGTAGCCATCTTGATTAGAGTTAATTTGCATACTTGCTCTGATTGGCTTGTGGGCGTGACTTATAGCATGACTTATGGGTGTAGCAGAGTGATGGTTAATTTGCACATTACTCTTTTATTAGGTTGGACTAGAGGCCCAGAGCACAAATTTGTGCATGGGTGGGTCCCTATCTGGGGTTCCTATCTGGGGTCCAACTGGCTGGGGGTGAGTGACCTCAGGGGGTTGGCTGTGTGAGCGCTTGACCACAAGGAGACAGTTCCTACATTGATCATCTGCCCCCTGGTGGTCAGTGCTTGTCATAGCAACCAGTTGTTCTGCCATTTGATTGATTTGCATATTAGTGGCCCGGTGCACAACATTTGTGCATGGATGTGTGCGTGTCCCTCAGCCCAGCCTGTACCCTCTCCAAACTGGGACTCCTTGAGGGATGTCCCAGTGGGATCAGGCCCAAACCAGCAGACAGACATCTCTATCACAATTTGGGACTGCTGGCTCCTAACTGTTCACCTGCTTGCCTTTCCGATTGTTCCTAATCATTCTGCCTGCCAGCCTGCTCACCTCCAGCATCTCCCCCCCCCCCTCCGATGGCCTGATTTCCCCCAATTTCCCTCCATGGCCAGCCTCATGGCCTCCAACTGCCCTCTTTGGCCAGAGGCCCTCCATGGCCCAGTGTGGAGTGACAATGCAAGAGTCTCCCCACACCAGCTGCTCTGTGCACACTGCCCAGAGGCCCTCTGAGGCTGGGGTGGAACACTTGCCTCATTGCCATGGTGACAAAGCAAGCATTCTGCTAGGCTGCTCACACTGCCCACTCTCAGTGGCTTACCACTGCCCCTGCTCCAGGACTGGGGACTTCAGCAGGGCTGAGAAGACTGGGTGTCACCATTTTGTGGCTATGGGCGCTTCTATATATATAAAATAAAAGGCAATATGCAAATTAACCATCACTCTGTTCCACAAGCCATGCCCACAATCCACGCCCACCAGCCAATCAGAGTAAGTATGCAAATTAACTCCGACCAAGATGGCTACAGCCACAGAGAGCAGGAGGTAGGCGTTTTCCAGGGAACAGAAGAAGCCAAGCTTTCCACCTGCCCTTGCTGGCCTAAGCCTCCACTAGACTACAAAGTTTCAATTATAGAAGGTAAACAAATCCAAACAGAAATGGCTGCCACCACGGAGTGAGCAGGAGGCTTGGCTTCCCTCCAGGCTACAAAGTTTCAATTGTAGAAGGTAAATATATCCCAGATACCAGGGCCTCCACTTGGGTCACTGGGGGGTGGGGCCAGCCTGCAAACCACCACAGGCCCCCCTTCCCACCCCATGTCCCAAGGGAACCCCTACCCTGATCTGGGACACCCTTCAGGGCAAACCAGCTGGCCCCACTTGTGCACCGGGCCTCTAACTTATCTAATAAAAGAGTAATATGCAGATTGACCATCACTCCAAAACACAATATGGCTGCCCCCATGTGGTCAAAGATCCTGCCCCCATGTGGAGACAAGATGGCCAGCAGAGGAGGGCAGTTGGGAGGAGCCAGTCCCACAAGAGAGGGCAGTTAAAGGCCATCAATCCTGCAGAGGAGGGCAGTTAGGGGTGACCAGGCCAGCAGAGGAGGGAAGTTGGGGGCAAATGGGCTGTCAGGAGAGCAGTTAGACATTAATCAGGCTGGCATGGGAGTGGTTAGGGGGTGATCAGGCTGGCAGGCAGAAGTGGTTAGGAGAAATCAGTGAGTCAGGCAGGCGAGCAGTTGGGAGCCAGCCTTCCTGGATTGTGAGAGGGATGTCTGACTGCCCGTTTAGGTCTGATCCTGGTGGGTGAGATCAGTCCTAAATGGGCAGTCGGACATCCCTAGAAGGCTCCCAGATTGGAGAGGGTGCAGGCTGGGCTGAGGAACAGACCCCCCCCCCCCCGGTGCACAAATTTTGTGCACTGGGCCTCTAGTACACACACACACACACACACACACACACACACACACACACACACTAGAGCCCAATGGACAAATTCTATATAATAAAAACCTAATATGCTAAGTGTCTGGTCGTCCAGCCAACCATTTAACCAATCAAAGCATATAATATGCTAATGATATGCTAAGGAAGTTCAACTTCTAGCTATGATGTGCACTGACCACCAGGGGCAGATGCTCCAACTGGTAGGTTAGCTTGCTGCTGAGGTCTGTCTAACTGAGACTGAGTGAGATGGGCCAGACATTCCCTGGAGCCCTCCCGTGGTCCCTCCTTGGCGCTGATAGTACACAGGTGGGGTCTCTTGGCTTGGCCTGTGCCCTCTCATAATTCAGGACCCCTTGGGGGATATCAGAGAGCTGGTTTCAACCCAATCCTGCAGGTCACTCCCTTCAGGAGGGTGCCAGATGCAGGGCTCAGGGCTGGCAAGTGCTATTGTGCAGTGCAAACCTCTCTGGGTAAGGACTGATTGGGTTCGAGCCCACGGCTGGAGCAGTGGGGCCAGGATGAGTGGGAGTGGCAGGTAGGAGCCACAGGAGGCATTGGACTGCAGGTTTCAGCCCGATCCTCGTAGGCCACCCAAAGGAACGTCTCCTGTACTCTAATTCGTGCACCAGGCCTCTAGTATATCAAGAATTATTATATTTTTTTTTCAGGTGTGACAATGGTTTTATAACCAAAGTATTTATCTTGAAAAGATATGTATGAAATATTTATGGATGAGGAGGTATGATATCTGGGAAACATTTCAAAATAGTATGGAGGGGAAAATAGTTGTGGATCTAGATAAAAGAACTTTCCCATGAGTTTAATAACTGTAGACACTGTTTTGTCTACTTACTTATATCTGACACTTTTTGTAATAAAATTTAAAAGAGGATAACATCAGGAAAGTGACAGTGTAATAATGAGTACTGTTTTATTAGAGGTATCTTAGCAGGAGATTATTGAGAAGAGGCTTGATAAAAATTACAAAGCAAAGTGAGAATCCTAAGTCTACAGGATTTTTCGGTTGGGAAGTAGTGTGTGGAAGACAAAGTCTGGGTGAACTGGCTGAAATGAGTAAGAGGAGACAGCGTTATTCTTTCTTGTAGCTTGCTGCAAAGGGAAGAGTAGAGCAGGACACTATGCCTATCTGAAACAATACATGATTTTTTAAGTCTTTGCTTGAAATTACCACCTGTTAGCTTCTGTCCTGGGCCCTCTTTTTCTGATCCTATTTCCTTTTGGCTTCAGATAATTTTTTCCCTTCTTAGCGGTCCTCATTGGCTCTATATAATTTCTTTAAAGAACTGCCTCTAAGTCCCATGTCACAAGCCAGGTGCCATATAGAGGGTTAATTATGTGCCAGAGGCTTTTATTTCTTCTGACTTCATTCTTCACTTTCTTTAAAAAAAATACATTTTATTGATTTTTTACAGAGAGTAAGGGAGAGGGATAGAGAGTTAGAAACATCGATCAGCTGTCTCCTGCACACTCCCTACTGGGTATGTGCTCACAACTAAGGTACATGCCCTTGACTGGAATCGAACCCAGAACCCTTGAGTCCGCAGGCCAACGCTTTATCCACTGAGCCAAACCAGTGAGGGGTCATCCTCCACTTTCCATTTTCAACTTAGCCTTGCCTTTTTTAAAAACTAGATTTTCAACAGTATGCACTTATCCATCATCTTATTTACCTGTTTATCAAGAATTAGATCCTTACCGAAGCTGGTTTGGCTCAGTGGATAGAGCGTCAGCCTGCGGACTGAGAGGTCCCAGGTTTGATTCAGGTTAAGGGCATGTACCTTGGTTGCGGGCACATCCCCAGTTGGGGTTGTGCAGGAGGCAGCTGATGGGTGTTTCTAACTCTCTATCCCTCTCCCTTCTTCTCTCTAAAAAAAATCAATTATATATATATATATATATATATATATATATATATATATATATATATATTTAGATCCTTTCTAGACACTACCGTGAGCTGCTTATCTCCACCCAGCCCCAGGACCTATGCTGTTTACTGAAGAGGTAGCAGTGAAGACCACCCATTAGGTTGGTAACCTATGGTCTGGATCACCTTCTTGGCCCAGCCATGGCCATTTCGTGTTCAAATTAAAACCGTCCATGGCCAGCCAACCTGGCACTGAGAGGAACATTAACCTAACGACTGGAATCCCCGTGCTCCTTAACCACTAGCAGAGGCCAGGGCAGAACTGCGGGCTCTGCATTCAGAGGCCCAACCCCTAGGGCTCTGGAAGCTCTCAGAATTCTGTGCTTCATTCCAGAGCGTCTGCTAAAGCATTTCCCCAGCAGCTCAGGTCTGCTCCTTCCTAATGTTTTGTGTATTGTAGGCATAAACCACTTTTGCTGAATTATGAAGTACTGTGATGATTATCTTGAGAAAAGCAACGGGGCTCTAGTTTCACCTGCAACGAAAGTAGCTGCTGCTCTTCCTGAAATGCCTTTTTTACTTGTGTCACTCAGCCACAGCCCCTGCTGGCTTCATGGAAGTCCTACAACTGGAAAAGCAAAGAGGAAAGCACATGAGACTGGAAGGAGGGGCGGAGGCACTGAACAGGCTGGTCCGACACCTACATGTGCTGGTTTTTGCTTTTTAATTGGGAGATTGGGAGCGAGAGCGGCCTGGGGGAAGCCACCCATGAGGAGCTAGGGGTCTTACCCACCCCCACCCCCACCATAGCACAGGGTTCCAGAGCTGCCGACAGAAGTCTCTGTAATTACAGGCTGGAAGACAAATCCTGCTCATTCAGATGTGGGCATTTTGCAGATATTTTTTCAAAAATTAATGAAAGAAGCTTTTCACTCCAAGAAAATCAACCGATAGTATTTGTGCCAATGATAACTTTCAGGTGTTCAAGCAAGGGAGTGCACCTTATCCATGTGGAGATTTTTATTTTTTTCTACTTAACTTTCTTTCAGTTATCCAAATTGAAGGCCAGAAAACAACTGTCTTCAGTTAAGTGATTCTTCTGATACAATATTTAGTATTTGAGACAATTCACTTGTGGGGAAGGAACTACTTCCTGTAAAATAGGATTTCAGTGCCAACAACTGTACTTTTAAAAAGTAACTTAGCGATTTCATTATCTTACCAGCAAGGGGCAGCAAACAGCAATGTTTATTTGAAACACTAAGCTGTTTCCTTAAGTTAGTCTAGAGAACTTGCCCTCTTATCATTTTGTTTAATGAATACATCTCTGACCCCTTTCCCACTCCTCCTAGTGATGCTAAGCCACAAAGACAGAATGAGAGGGACATCCAAAAGAGTAAATTGTAACATTTAAAATATAATTTTAAGAAAAGGATAATATTTGCAAGTACTTTGTGTTGACAAGTGATCTCTTATAGTTTCTAAGTTGAGTCCTAGTAATACCTCTAATTAAGAATATCCACAGAAACTATTCACAGTCATTAATGAGAAGGAAAGGGGTAAAGGTACTGTCTTGTCATAACTCTACATTTCTCACAAAATACAGGTTTCTCATCTGGGCTTTCATCTAGTTTATTTATTTACTCAGAGCCCAGCGCACAATTCCAAATTGTGTGGCACTGCCCACCCGCGAGTTGCTCCCTGGGTCCCACGGCAGCTGCCCTGCTGCTGACCAGGCCCCCCTCCAGTGCAGGCATGTGGAGGCCCCTGCCTCCCCACCCCCGCCGTCGCCCGCACGACCTCCTCCTGTCCGGTTGACCCGTTATGTCGTCCCAGTTAATTAACATATTTCTCTATTATTTGTATAGATTTCATTTTAATAAGTACTTTTTGAGCCTGTACCTCAGGCCAGAAGCTATTCCTATTGTAACTGCACACTCTAAAATAGAAAATTCTGTGCTGGAGACAAATGATGAAATTGATAAAATGTCCATCCTCCCTGCTTCTTCTTCTTCTTTTTTAAAGTTGGGGAAAGTTATCAAACTAAAAGCAGAGCTAGAGATAGAACAGGAGAAATTCTGTACAACAAGTATGAACAGAGAGTAAGAGCCTAGTGAAGGCATGGGGAAATGTCAAGTCCTAGCACTGGTGGTTTTTCTTCAGAGACTTCTTTTAAAATTTTCACTGTTTTTTCCCCCCCCCAATCACAAATGATGGTGTGAAAAAATATAACTGTTTTTCTTATAACTGGATGAAATATCTATCTTAAGACTCTACTCTGCCTAAAGGGTAGAGCTTACTTATTTCCAATAAACTTCATTGTTGTGGGGATTTCTGAGTATTTTATGTCTTTTGCAAATTCAGAATCTGCTCTCAATATTGTTTCTTCCTAGGTTTGGGAAACTACACTTACTACTGACGTTTGCTCTGTCCCAATGCTGTGTTGTAATCTTTGAGATGTAACTCATTTGACATGGCACTCATGTGTTCTGTTTCCATGCTGTCATCAACATCAAGATGTGATTCAACCAAGATGAGATCTGCTGTCAGTCTTCTTGCACTCCTAAAGGCTCCTGCAGGGCATCTGGCTCTCTCTCTCTTACTCACCGGGGATCTCTCATACTCTCTCTCTCTCTCTCTCTCTCTCTCTCTCTCTCTCTCTCTCTCAACTTCTGCATCTTATTTGGGATCTTTGAGGAGCACTCCCATGTCACCACAGGCCATAGGATGCTCACTGGGCCCACTTATGCCCCCATATCCTATGTATTTATGTTAACTATATTTGTTATGTTAACTATATTTAACATATTGCAACTGCACACTCTAAAATAGAAAGTTCTGTGGGAACTGTTAGATCAGGGTCTCAGAAGGAAAGAAAACTCAGAATCCTTTACTTTCAGAGTCCTCTCAATAAATTCTTGGTTTTCTATTACCCACAAAGATACTTTGCAACTTAACCATTGGAGGGACTGAATGAGGCAAATACCTTCTAAAATTTCTTCTTGTATCATGGCTTCTGAACTTGAAGATCATTATTCATCATTTATTCCAGACAAATTTCCTTGAATGAGGGAGGCTCAATTAATAAAAAAAATCCCCGAGGTTAAAGTATCAAGCAATGTCTCACATAATGATCCATATGCTCAACTACACTGTTATTTAAAATCAAACCCAAACCAGTATAAAACTTCTACCTTAAGAATATTTTTTCCTTTAAATGCTAAGCTTCTCAAAAGAAGGCTCCATTTCTCAATCCTCTAACAACTAATATAGTTCACAGTCATATGGCATCTATGCAACAGAAAAAAATACATTGAGATTTTATGAGCATTTGCACTTCAAGTTCACTAATGCACATCTATACTGGAATTGTTCAACGTAAACAAAAGTTAACTATGTTTTCTGTCATTAAAGAATCTTTTTTCCCAGAAAAAGAAGAGATTGTGATCTGGATCATGCAGACATGTCAAGCCATGTGCACAAAAACAAGCCACGAAGAAAACAAGAGTCCTTTTCACAGAGCGGGAGAAGAAGTTAAGGCGAGAGGCTGTTACAGCCACTGACTGAGCTTGTTGTCAACACTCAGCTCTTCCTGTAGGGCTTTTGTAACTGACTTAACGTGTGAGAGCTCCTCCAAAGGCCATCCCAATTCCTGTCTAGGATAACTCTCTCACACATTTTGGTAGAATATAGGGTGTTTATTTCCAGAATTCCAATAATTTCCGTGAGTTTTAAGTTAGCCAGCAGAGGGCAGCAAATAGTAGTGCAAAACCCTCAAGCTTGTAGTAGCAGCTGATTATGAATAAAGCATGAGTGCTAGGTCACATTAAATATACATAAAGATTTTTTTGACACAAGGAAGATTTTTTAGTGCCACTTCAAAAATAAAAATAAGTGACTTTGGGGAGAGAACCAAGATGGTGGCATAGGTAAACTTTGGTCCTCGCTGCCACCTACAACCACATCAAAATTACAACTAAAATACAGAATATTATTAGTCAGAACTACCTGAAAGCTGGCTGAATGAGTCCTATAACTAGATAAATAAAGAAGAAAATACATCAAGACTGGTAGGAGGGGCTGGCCCAACACCCACATGTGGCATGTTTTTAATCGAGAGGGATATCTTCACTGTGGAAACCTTTTGTGAGAAGCAAGGGGTCCCAGCCACACACCAGATCCCTGGGTTCCAGAGTTGGGAAGAGAAGTCCTCATAACTCCGGGTTGTAAACACCAGTGGGGATTGTGGCTCAGTGACACAGGGGTTGCTAGAGATTCGGGAAATCCCTCTTAAAGGACCAGCACATGAATTTACAGGATCCCATTCCCTCTGAGCTTCAGTGCTGGGTGGCAGCAGGGCAGAGTAATTGGGAAAACCAGAGACCTACAGGAAAGTACAGGATTATCTGGCATTGGGACATGAACTTGGGGGTGGCTTTCTCACAGATGAGGGTACTTGCAGGGGTCATGGTTCCTGTGCTAGGACCTCCCCCATTGCAGAGCTCTCTGGAAGCCATATCTGAGTTTCCATCAGCATGGCTCACACTGTTTGTTCTATCCTGGTGATTCCCTGAAACCCTGCTCCATCCAATTTGCAGTCCCAGCCAAGCTGTTTGAAGCAGTTTTTACCTATAAATAGCCTGTCCTGGATCAGGTTACAGACTTTCCGAAACTCTCTTGAACAAGCAGCAGTTGGTGTCAGTGTGCCCCATACCAATCAATAAAAGGCCCAAGACTCAGCACTAGCACCAGCCTGGCTTGCTTCTCAGCTTGGCCACACCTTCCAAGCCCAATACAAATAGCAGCCATTTGCAGATCACTCAGTAGCACCTTCCAGGTGGTCCCAGGCAGTGGCTGACTTTGCATCTCCCAGGAGGCCCCAGAGCCAGTGCACTCAGTGGGCAGTTTCAGACCACACCAGATTGCAACTCTATATATCCATGAGTGACACACTGGAGGGCAGACTCAGTGAGCACCAAAACCCCACTGAAGCAAGTCCTGCTCCATAGGGGTGTTTCCTGCACAGCAGCTCTCCCACTGTAGTTGCAGCTGGATCTCACAGCCATTTGGCCTGGAAATAAATCCTCCTGGCGATGCCAACAGCAATCAAGGTTCAACTCCAACAACACTGTTGTGTATCTAGATTGCCCGGTTCAGGTGACGAGGGAGGCTGAGTCACTGGGCTCTACAGGACACCTACTACACAAGGCCACTCGACCAATTTCAGAAGACATAGTAGCTGCTGCTTGTTTAAGAGAGTTTAGGAAAGTCTGAAGTCTGATCTAGGACAGGCCATTTATATGGAATACATAGAAACCAACACAAGGAAGCAGCCAAAATGTGGACATAAAGAAACATGTGTCCCTTGGTCTGGTCTGCACCCTCTCACAATCTAGGGCCCCTTGGGGGATGTCAGAAAGCTGGTTTCAGCCTGATCCCGCAGGCCAGGCTGAGAGACCCCACTAGTGCATGAATTCATGCACCAGGCCTCTAGTTAGTTATATCTGCATAAGAATGACAAGTAGAATAGATAGTATATAAACTTTTAGATTGATAGGAAAAAATATAATAGAAAAAAAAATCAAGCTTAACACAAAAAGAATAGCTCCTTTGTAGCTGAGAGATGCACTGCATTTTCTACTTCACTGCAGAGATATTTCCTGCTCAAAAGTGCTATCCTTTTTTCATCCACATACAGATTGTGGAACAGAGAGGAACAAACTAGGGCAGGTTTATGAGAAGGAAGAATTTCACAACAAATGGGCTGAGAGCCAGTAGCTGAATTTTAATATGATCACATTTATTTATTTAGATCTATTTTAGAATAGTAATAAAAGTATTGTCTTTAAAAGTAGGCAATTTAAGGAATTTTAATATAGTGCATAGAAGATTTATAAAGTATAACTACAGTTTATTGAAATTTATTATTATTAGGCGTAGATTTTTACAAAAAATTAATGTTCTGTGAATTTCATGTATTTTATTGCCCATAAGATATTGAAAAATAAGAACTAATTTTTATTTTTAAAAGTTTTAAAAAATAATTAAAAAAATAAAAGTTGACATATCATATTATATTAGTTTTAGGTGTATACCCCAGTAGTTAGACATTATATAACTTAATAAATAATCATCCAATATATCTCACACCCATCTGGCAACATACATAGTTATTAAAATATTACTCACTTTATTCCTCATGCCGTACTTTATATCCCTATGACCATTCTGTAACTATCTATTTGTGCTTCTTAATCCTTTCACCTTTTTCACCCAGCACCCTAACCCCTCTCTTCTGGCAACTGTAAAAATCTTCTCTGTTTTTGTTCTGCTTGCTTGTTTTGTGTGTTTTTTAGATTCAATTATTGATATATATGTATTTATTGCCATTTTATTGTTCATATTTTTAATATATTTTCTCTTTTTTGATAAATATCTTTTTATTGATTTGAGAGAGCAGTAGAAATATGAGTGATGAGAATCATTGATTGGCTGCCTCCTGCACACCCTCTACTGGGGATTGTGGCTGCAACCCAGGCATATGTCCTGACCAGGAATTGAATTTTGATTTTCTTTTTTTCTTTCTTTTCTTTTTCTTTCTTTCTTTCTTTTTTAATATAGAGAACCCACAATTTAGTTTTATTCAGAACAAAGAAAAAAGATACTTTGATTATACTGGAAGAAACTCAGCCACAGGTTTGGAATCTGTACCCAAACTACACATGCAATGAAGACAATATTCTGCTAATACAATTGATTTGCTGCTGCATTTGTCTACTGTTGGCCTAATATTAACAATTATAAACAGAGCAGTGCAACTAGTACTTGGAACAATCCTTACAGTGTTACAGTGTCAGGCACAACTTTTCACTTCTCTTCACACCACTGGTTCTCTGCATACCTGGGCTTCCTCTTCTTCAGTAAAGTCATTTTTGATATTGAAGGTCTTGGGAATCTCTTCAGGGGTTTTCCCCTTGATCATATTGGCCACAGTCTTGCATGTAACATCAAGCAAACCTTTGATGTGTAAATAGTTTGCAGCCAGAATTAGTTCAAATAGTGTTCCTTGGTCAACTTTGAGGAATTCTTGGTCCCAAACAGGAATTTCATCTGTTTGCTTTTCTTTGTTCTCATCATCCTCAGGAGGAGGAGGGTCATCCTTGTGGTGGGTGCACCACTGAATGACCTTTTATAATATTGCTGCATTAACATTTGGTAGAGGAACTGGGTCATCATCGCCTTCATCATCCATTCCCAAATCTTCTAACATGGTCTTTATAGTCACAGATTGTTTGACAATTTCAACATCAACTTCAAATATCTCTCCATCAGAACTCTGCAATTTAATTGAAGGCATGGTGCTCGGTCTCAAGGAAAGAGCGGGCCGGAGGCTGACGAGAATGGGGCAGCATCAGCAGGACCAAACGAGAAAGGTGGAGAACAAGGCCACTTACAGCCTGAATTGTGATTTTCTTGTTCATGAGTCAATGCTCAATCACTGAGCCACACTGGCTGCCTGCTGCTTCTTCTTCTTCTTAAAGAAGACGCTTTAATGTTTTATGTAACACTGGTTTGGTGATGATGAACTCTTAGGTTTTGCTTGTCTGGGAGGCTCTTTATCTGTCTTTTGATTCTAAATGATTGCTTTGCCGGGTAGGGTAATTTTGGTTGTAGGTCTTAGCTTTTCATCACTTAAATATTTCTTGCCACTCCCTCCTGGCCTGCAAAGTTTTTATTGGGAAATCAGCTGACAGACTTATGTGTCATCCACCAACTCTTTTTACCTGCTGCTTTTAAGATTCTCTCTTTGTTTTTAGTCCTTGGCTTTTTAATTATGATGTATCTTGGTGTGGGCATCTTTGGAGCTCTCTTTGCTTCCTGGACTTGTGTGTCTATTTCTTTCACCAAATTAAGGAAGTTTTCTATCATTATATTTTCAAACAGGCTTTTAATTTCTTGCTCTCTCTTTTTCTTCTTCCAGCACCCCCAATGATGTGAATGTTGGTAGAGCTAAAGTTGTCCCAGAGGCTCCTTACACTACCCTCATTTTCTTTTTATTGTTTTTATTTTTTATTTTTGCTATTCTAATTATGTATTTTTTGATTCCTTATATTCCAATTTGATTATCAGCTTCATCAATTCTATTGTTGATTTCCTATAAATTATTCTTCATTTCAGTTAGTATATCCTTCATTTCTGACTGGTTCTTTTTTATGGGTTACATGTTCTTTTTACTTTTCTATTTTTAACAAAACACATATTCCTTTATGATTACTATTCACATGTATTTCTTTTTATTAAATTTAGGAATAAAGTTAAATCAACTATAGCTATATTTAAGTTATTAGGCTCACTCAGTATTCAAAATGAACCAGGCTCACTCAGTATTCAAAAAGACTTAGATAGGTATGGAAGTGATGTGAAAAAATAATCATATGTTCTTTGAGTATCTTTCATTATTATTTTTAGTTGCTATGAAACCAATCAATCACAAAGAACTTAGTGATATTAAAAACAAATGAAGAATTACAGAAAACAATATTCAGTTTTAAGAAGAAAGTAGAATTTAAAATGTGTTTTTTAATATGTTGTGCCTTTAAACATAAAGAAAGTGGGAGAGAAAAACCTAAAAGCAAAAAGAGCAGTGAAGACAAGAATGAGCAAGGCACATGTGAAGATAGTGATGAGAGGGACCAGATTGGAGAAGAGAGCATTGTTGGGGTTGGGGAGTAGTGAGAAATAAGATTTTTCAGAAAGTGGTATCTTTTGTTATTAATATTAAGACCTAAAGTCAGGCAAGAGAGTTTGGATGTAATAGAGGGCCATTATTGAGTAGTTTCTTTAAATTTTAATATTCTTGTACAAATTAATAGTGTTTTCTTTTATACTCAGTGGAACTGAAAATTACATCTCCTGATTTATTTTCTTCAAGTGAGACTTCTAATTTCAAATGAAAGTTTCCCCTTTAGAATTTAAAGGATTAAAGTAGGACCATAATCCTAAAACATAAGGGAAATAATCTCTGAATATTTTGGTAGATGAAATTAATGCTGTAATAATTGCAGTTATAATTTTAATATGGAAGAAGGATAGAGCAAAGGAAGAGACTGGCGAGTGCCCCAAAGGGTGGCATTTCTGTAGCTATTGGTAGGGGTGTTGGGAGTTACAGCTCACCAAGGATAGAGTTTACAGGGAGAGCCAGAAACAGGATGCAGTTAAAACACATTAAGTGCCATGTTACTCACCAGTAACTGACACTATACTTTCCATCTGGAAGACAAAACACGGGTGCTTAATAACTTGATTCTCTTCAGACTCAGAGATAGGCAGCACATTATGCAGAATACTAGGTTTCATTTCAAGTGCCCTCTGACTCACTCCAGACTTACTATAGTGAATAATAATGAGAATGCTAAATTATTTTGGGTAGTCCTTTAGTGGTTTTCATATATATCTGAAATTTATATATATATCTGAAATTTATATATATATCTGAAATTTATATATATATCTGAAATTTATATATATATATATATATATATATATATATATATATATATATATATTAATTTCAGAGAAGGAGAGGCAGAGAGAGAGAGAGATAGAAACATCAGCAATGAGAGAGAATCATTGATTGGCTGCCTCCTGCACACCACCCACTGGGGATTGAGCTCACAGTCCAGGCATGTACCCTGACCCAGAATCAAACTGTGACCTCTTGGTTAATAGGTTGATGCTCAACCACTGAGCAACACCAGCTGGGCTCCTTTAGTGTTTTTCAAGAGAGTATTTTCTTATTATAATTTTATCTCTTTAATCTTTCAACTGTAATCTGAAGAAAGCAGGATAGATAAAATTTATTCAGTTAAGTAATGAGTAGCAGAATCAGGACTCTTCTTTAGCCTTTTCTGATTTCATATCTATAAAGTTCTCCCTATTTGATGAAAAACATTTATTACTTGACCTAGCAAGGCTTAAAAACTATGCTGATTCAAAATAGATATTAATAGTTGTTTATTGCTTCCTGAATGTTTATAACCCACTCATTAATGTTGATGTGATTTTTATTTCTGTCCAATTTTGTATTAGGCACTTTTCATGTAGCAGCAAATACTTTTATGGATTCTGAACAACTCTACTACTGGAATGGTGATGAAATTTCATTTTCAGTGCTAGAACTGTGTCCCATAAGACACTTAAATAGCTGACTGACTGGAAGTTTTCTGTGGTCTCTAGAAAAGCTCTAAGTTCCACCTTCATTGGAAAACTGAGAACCTGGCTGAAGACTCAGATTATTGGGTACTTAGAGACTTCGAATGTTTGGACTCTACCTTTGTAACCAATAAGTATCTCAGGTGATTCTTCAGGTGATATTATAGTTTTAAAAATCTTAATTTTTTAAAAATAAATCTTTATTGCTCAGATTATTACAATTGTTTCTCCCTTTTCCCCCCATAGCTCCCTTCCACCTGGTTCCCACCCCACCCTCTGCCCTTACCTCTCCCCCCTTCTCCCCAGCATTGTCCTCATCCATAGGTTATATGATTTTAATCCAGTCTCTTTCTGAACCCTTATACCCCTTTCCCTCTGATAATTATCAATCCACTCTCTTTCTTTGCCCCTGATTCTATTATATTTACCAGTTTATTCTGTTCCTCAGATTTTTAATTCACTTGATCATCTTCCTCTTCTTAAGTAATACCTTTCAGCATTTCATATAATACTGGTTTGGTGGTGATGAACTCCTTTAGCTTTTTCTTATCTGTGAAGCTCTTTATCTGCCCTTCAATTCTGAATGATAACTTTGCTGGATACAGTAATCTTAGTTGTAGGTTCTCGCTATTCATCACTTTGAATATTTCTTACCACTCCCTTCTGGCCTGCATAGTTTCTGTTGAGAAATCAGCTGATAGTCGTATGGGTGTTCCCTTATAGGTAACCAACTGCTTTTTTCCTGCTGCTTATAAGATCCTCTTTTTGTCTTTTGCCCTTGGCATTTTAATTATGATGTGTCTTGGTGTGTTCCTTTTTGGATTTCCGCTTGTTTGGAGTTCTGTACGCTTCCTGCACTTTTAAGTCTATTTCTTTCACCAGGTGGGGGAAGTTTTCTGATACTATTTCATCAAATAGGTTTTCAGTACCTTGCACTCTCTCTTCTTCTGGCACCCCCATAATTCTGATATTGGTACTCTTAAAGTTGTTCCAGAGGCTCCTTACACTATTTTCAACTTTCTGGATTATCTTTCTTCTTGCTTCTCCAGAGGAGTGTCCTTTGCCTCTTTGTATTCCAATTCTTTGACCTGATTCTTGTGTTCTTCCATTCTGCTGTTGGATCTCTGCATAATATTTTCCAATTTAGTCAGTTTATGTATACTTTTTAGTTGGGTCTCATGAAATTTATTGGCCTTTTCTAGGAAATTCTTGCATAACCTTAAAACCGTGGTTTTGAACTCTATATCCTCCACCTCTTTCGTTTGAGATCTAGTTCCTTGTCTTGGCATTTTCTTCAGAGTTTGTAGGATGGCTTTGTGTGTTTGGTGTCCTATATGGCCCAGTGGGTCAGCCCCTCTGTTACCTGAGGTAGACACTCTTGGTGCTCCCCTTTGTGGATTGCATGCAAAGCCTTGTTGTAGCTAAGTCTTTATTGTTGTAAATTGACCTTCAGACCAATTGGATGTGGGCATCAGCTGTGTCTACTCTGGGATACCTTCTGTATTGGAGACAGTCTTATAGGATCAGACTTGCAAAATTGCAGAAGCCTCTGTGCTTAGCTTGAATAGGGTGGAGTCTCAGGGCTAAGCTGACAGTCTTGGCTTCCCATTAGCTCTGCCCTTGTGAACTTGCCTGAGTTTCTGCCTGACCTCTGCCTTCTGTGGCTGCCCTGAGTTTCCACCTGACCTTCCCAGATTTCCTGTGGAAGAGCATGGGTGCTCCAGGGGCTCGCCCGGAATTGGGTTGGGTCTCTGTAGTCTGAAGCTTCTGACTCCTTCCGCTATGGAGAAGCCCACGGTCAGACCTCTGGATGTACTTACTAGCACATGACTGTAGACCCTGCCCACTTTGGCTCTTGGCTCCCCCAGTCTCCCGGTCTCTGAGTCTCTGGGTGCCTTTCTCTACAGAACAGACTCTACCCATATGAGCCTGGGCCCATGGGTTTTTGGCCGGGGTTGAGGTTCAGTATAGTTGGAAAGGGTTCAGTGCAATTGGGAATTCCTTTCCCCTCCCGCCAGCCAGGAAATCAGCCACACTTCCTCTCTGCATGGGAGCGTCTCCCTACCTCAGCGCTTTGCGTCTCCCAGTCCAATCCATGAGCCTCTCTCCTTCTTTCTGGTTGTAGATTTCCCACTCTTCTAGCTTTCCTGTATTTTTGGATGAAGTTCGTTCTGAATTTAGTTGTTGTTTTTGAAATTGTTGTGTGAGGTGGCAGCTTAGGTGCTTACCTAGGCTGCCATCTTTGTTCTCTCAAAAATCTGAAATTTTAATTACTCCTTCTTTTTCCTGTTGAAGAATTATCCTTCCATTCTTCCTCCATCTTTTTTTTTTTAAATATCTATTTTATTGATTTTTTACAGAGAGGAAGAGAGAGGGATAGAGAGTTAAAAACATCGATGAGAGAGAATCATTGATCAGCTGCCTCCTGCACACACCCTACTGGAGATGTGCCCACAACCAAGGTACATACCCTTGACTGGAATCGAACCTGGGACCTTTCAGTCCACAGTCCAACGCTCTATCCACTGAGCCAAACCGGTTTCGGCTCTTCCTCCATCTTAAAGTTCAAAAGTGTGCTGTGCTAAAGAGACCTCCCCCTCAACATCAATTCAGTGCTTAATATCTGCAAAATGAAGCATACACACACATAATTTTTGTGATTTCTAACCTAATCAAGGAGTATAAATTCTTTGAAAATTTTTAATTTTTCCAGGTGGATTTCAAGTACTGTCATATTTTGCACAGATAATATATTCTATATCAGTAACCAAATAGCCTATCTAATAAAAGAGCAATATGCAATTGATCATCACTCCAACAAACAAGATGGCTGCCCCTATGTGGTCAAAGATGGCTGCCCCTCATGTGGACACAAGATAGCTGCCACAAGATAGCCAGCAGGGGAGGGCAGTTGGGAGGGACTAGTCCTGCAAGGGAGGGCATTTGGGTGTGATCAAGCCTGCAGGGGAGGGCAGTTCCGATTGACCAGGCTGGCAGAGGAGGGAAGTTGGGGGTGAGCAGACCTGCAGGGGAGAGCAGTTGGGGGGGACCAGGCCTGCAGGGGAAGGCAGTTAGGGGTGACCAAACCTGCAAGGAGGACAGTAAGGGACAAACAGGCTGGCAGGGGAGTAGTTAGGCATCAATCAGGTTGGCAGGGGAATGATTAGGGGGTGATCAGGCTAGAAGGCAGAAGTAATTAGGGGCAATCAGGAAGGCAGGCAGGTGAGCAGTTGGGAGCCAGCAGTCCTGGATTGTGAGAGGGATGTCCAAATGCCCGTTTAGGCCCAATCCTAGCGGGATTGGGGTTCCAATTGGCCCACCCTTGGCCCCCGATTGGCCCCCAACACCCCAGTTGTGCGTGGGACCAGCTGGCCAACCACCTGCGGCCCCTCCCCACCACTGGCTGGTGGGCTGGCCAGATTCCACCTATGCATGAATTCATGCACTGGACCTCTAGTTTATTATAATGTTTGGAAATATTTCTTCCAACAGGTTCTTCATTTTAACTAAATGGAATAAACCATATTGTTTCATAAGACTAAAAAAAAATCACAATATTATAATAAAACATTTAATTTATTCATGACAAATATTAACTTGCTTTAGAAATATTTTCTGAAAAAATAAAAGTCTGAATATAATCATTGTAAGTTATTAGGAGCATATTAGAAACACATATTTTCTAAAACAAATTAAGCGGACACATTTTGAAATGAGCAGAATTATTTTTTGAAAACCTTTAGATAAGAAAAAATGCTTCAAGTTTTCTTTCTACTAAACCTGGTTCTCTGACTATAAGTTAAATGAGGTCTTGTATAACTTCATGAGGGAACTTTTCACTCCTTAAAGTAGAGGAAAGCATGTTAGCCAGAAGCATATGACCACCCCCACTTTCATAACATTTGGCAGAACAAGTCAATACATTTCCCAGTAATGGGTTTCTAATTAATGTTCCATTCTTTTTTTTTTCCAATTAAAATTTTTATTTTATTTTTCAATTACCATTGACATACAGTATTATATTAGATTCAGGTGTACAATATAGTGATTATTCATTATATAACTAATGAGGTGATCACCCCAATAAATCTAGAACTCACCTGTTACCACACATAGTTATTATATTATTGACTATATTCCCTATGCTGTACTTAACATCTCCATGATTGTTTTTATTTGTACATCTGGCTATTTGTACATCTTTACTTTTTAAGTTTGTATTAAATTTATTGGGGTAACACTGGTTGATAAAATTATGTAGGTTTCAGGCGTACAATTGGCAATTTTTGTATCTTAAAAAAATCCCCTCTTTATTATTGAAAGTATTATATGTGTCCCCTCCCCCCCCCATTGACCCTTTCTAGCCCTCTCCCACCCTCCACCCCCCATCCTAGGCCTTCACCACCCTATTATCTGTGCCCATGGGTTATGCATATATCCACACAAGTTCTTTTCTTGATATCTTCCCACCCATCCACCCATCCTCTCCTTCTCTCTGAGATTTGGCAGTCTGTTTCATGCTTCTATATCACTGGATCTATTTTGTTCAACAGTTTATTTTGTTCGCTGGATTCCACATATGAATAAGATCATGTGATACTTGTTTTTCTCTGACTGGCTTAATTCACTTAGCATATCTCTGGGACCCTCCATGCTGTCTCAAAGGTAAGATATCCTTCTTTTATACTGCTGTATAGTATCCCATGCTGTATATGTGCCACAGCTTTTATTTATTTATTTATTTATTTATTTATTTATTTATTTATTTGTTATCCATGCATCTAATGATGGGCATTTGGGCTGTTTCCAGATTTTAGCTATTATACACAAAACTCCTGGATACAGAGGGTCAAGTTTAAGATTTAAGACCTTGTGCAAGTGGAAATTATGTTCCACTAAGGGAATTTTTAAATTTGGAGCTTACATAACTGATATAAAAAATGTAAAAAATGGGTCCCAAAGAGGCTTTTCTTCACTTGCAAGCAGGCACCCTAGAACACATGCACCCTAGAGCACATGTGGGGTTGGAGGGAGGGAGAAGATAAAATTCCCCAGGATAGGGGAAGGAAGATTGGAGATTCTAAATGAAAATGGTGCTATATAAGGATTGATCTGTTAAATGCCAGTACCTGTATAAACTGTTTATGCTATGGATTTACTTCATGGATTTATTGTGAAACAAAACAAACTATTGAGGTAGGCAATCTGTAATCTTACACCAGTTTTATAATAAAAACTAGAGGCCCAGTGCACGAATTCATGCACAGGTGGGGTCCCTCGACATGGCCTGTGGAGATTGGGCCAAAACCAGCAGTCCAATACCACTTGCCACTCCTGCTCATCCCACTGCACCTGCTGTGGGCTCTCGGCCAGTCAGTCCTGATTGGGAGAGGTTCATGTCACCACAGTGGCGCTCACTAGCCATGAGCGCTGTGTCTGGCACCCATCTGAGGGTGGTGAAGGGGTAGGGGCCTTGGGAGGTTGGCTGCCTCGATTGGAGCCATCCATCAGGCCAGCCAGCCAGGGTGTGAGGGGCTGCAGAGGTTGGCTGTAGGAGTGAACTGACCACGAGGGGGCAGCTCTTGCATAGAACATCTGCCCCCTGGTGGTCAGTGTGCATCATAGCAACTGGTCATTTGGTCATTCAGTTGCTTAGGATTTTATAAATATAGATTATATTTCATAAGCAGTAGTGAATTTTCAAACATAATTTATACTTAATCATAAAATATTAGATGAAATTTAGTAGCCAGTAGTTTGATTTCTGATCTTTCTTTCATGTTTTGTCCCTGCCTTTTATACACCCTTCATTTGAAAATGTTTAAAAGAAGAAAAGCAAAAATAAAATCTCCATTTATTTTTCTAGTGATGTTATATTTAAAATTGTAGCAGGAAATTAACTTTAATTATTTAATATTTAACCATTTTCTATTATATTTATACTTTCTTCTTCTACCTTATCAGTTAAGTTATAATCATTATTATATCATTATATTTGTTATCAGTGTGAAAAAAAAAGTTTTGTAAAAATCCTTAACTTTTAGTAACTTGGAAATTTTTCATTGAAATTTTATTTCATTACATAAATTCTAAGTATTTAGGGAATAATATCATGTTATGTATAATCTGCTTTTAGTAAACTTCAAAGAAAGTACAAATTGCACTTGGTCCTATATTACCTACTATTTAAATATATTAAAAAGAAATCACCCATATTTGTTCATGAGTGGTGGCATGACCCTTACCTCCAGGGCATGGGGGAAACACAGGAATGAATTGGTAATTACTATAATGTGTCATGGTAACTTTGAATAAAAAAGGTCTATGCACACAGAAATAACAAACTTGATTAATCCCAGAGCTCTGAGGGTAGACTTGACTTCTTTGTCACTACGTTTTCCTAGATTTGTGCTACAGTTCAACTCAGAATAGAGGGTGGTATGTATATTTGGATGAACACACCCTACTTTAAATTTGTTCCCTTGGGTTGATGGGCTGTGTCTCTTAGAGTTCTCAAATATGATGTGGGTTAAAAAAATAAATTTAACAGATTATTTTTCTTTAGTAAGGCCTTTCATAAATAAATCACAATCAAATTTTGGTGAGAAGGGGAAAGAGAAATAAGCAGAGAGTGACAGGGACTAGAGCAGGCTTTGAGTTGTCAACACAGCATACATTCCTGAAAGATGAAGAGTAGAGGACAAAAGAGCTTTGGATAAACCTTATCTATTTGTTAGTTTTTCTTGGCCAGACTGCTCATAGTGCCTGTGAGCTCTGACATGTCTTTATGTGTTTAACATACCCCAAACAGAAGTCATTTCACCAGAAGGGACGGTCCTTTCTCCTGAGTTTCTCATTTCAGTTGAGGACAAGTTATCTGACTCATGTCTTTTAATCTGTCTGCCTGCTTATTAACATACTAGAGGCCCCGTGCACAAAAATCGTGCAGGGGTAGGGTCCCTAGGCCTGATCAGTGATCAGGGCCAAGGGGGCCAGGGCGATCAGGGCTGAGCCAGAGAGGAGGCAACAGTTGCTGGGCCAGGCATGGAAGAAACAGATGCTAGTCACCTTCACCGCCATTATTGGCGCTCTGCCAATGGGATGGGGCTTGGGAGGTTGGCCCCCAATCCCAAGAAGGGAATCAGCCCTCAGTCCTCCTGGGAAAGGAGCCATGTCTATGCCACCACCCACCCTCAGTTCCCTGTCCCAGTGGGGAGGGACCAGCGGAGGTTGGCTGGTCAGAGGAGGTGGCTATGGGAGTGCACTAACCAATGGGGGAAAGCTCCTGCATTGAACATCTGCCCCATGGTGGACAGTGCACATCATAGTAATTGGTTGTTCCAGTCACTTAAGCTTATATATATATATGTATATATTTGCTATCTCCTGTAGAGTCCACTGCCATACTATCTCTCATCTGTTTCTACCTTTTCCTTCTCATTGTCAGAATCAAGTTCAAGACTTTATTGCCTGGTTTATCAATTGACTTTCTAACAAAAAGTCATTATCTCAAAGTTCCCTATTTGCTTGAATCCATGTCCTAAACTTGTAATTTTTCTACTAAAAAGTGACCACTCATTGAATGACAGTAACCAAATTTACAATAAAGTTCTTTTTCTGACATTCGGAGTCAGCCACATGATAGCCATTTTCTCTTTTAATCTTTTCTTTTCCTCCTATTTTAAATAGTTGCCAAACTCACTGATGTTTCATGAACATGTCCCACCAAATACTTGCAGGATGAAGTCTGAACTGTTGTTGCCACACCTGGAGTATGCCCTTCAATTTCTCTTGCTCAAATGTTGTTTATTTAATAATATTTTAGATATATTTTTATGAAATTTTCCTGAACCATAAGTGATATTTTAAAAATTTGAACGATTACAATTATGTAAGCAGTTTTCATGCTAGATCTTTGTTCTTTTTCCTTTCCATTACAGCATTCACCCCCTCCCCTCCTCCCTTTTAGATTGCAAACATGTTAAGGGAATAAACTGTATTTTAATATTTCTTGTATCTTCTGTATAGTATATAGTATAGTATTTCTTATATCTTCTATATAGTAATTCTTAAAAAGACATTATATAAAGTAAGAACTCTAAATATTTGTTAGATTGAGAATAATGTGTTATAAAGACAAAAAATGTAATGTACTTTAAACATCCACAAAGAAAGGATGTTTAGAATACACATAATAATACAGCTTTAAAAAAATGTATTCTTTTTCAAATAATCTTGGTTGATGGTAGGCCTTTCAATAAAAAATTATGAAATTTCTTTGGTTCACTGAACTAGTAGAATAATTAATTGGGAGGTATATACATATGTAATTATTATATATATACACATATATACACACATATACACACATACTAGTGGCCTGGTGAATGAAATCATGCCTCCAAATGTTCCCTCCCTCATTCACCAGCCTGATCACCCCAACTGTGCCGCTCCCCTCCCCCCCCCCCCTCACTGGCCTGCTGGCCTCCAACTGCCTCCCCTTCTGGCCTGCTCACCCTCACCTTCCCTCCCCACTGTCTTGCTAACCCCAACTGCCCCCTGCTGGCCTACTCACTCCAAACCCTCCCCCACCCGCATTGTCCTGATCACCTCTAACTGACCCCCACAAATGGCCTTCTAACCCCCAACTGGCCCCTCTGTTGGTTTGCTTACCTCCAATGGCCCCTGCCATCCCATTTTGGCCTGATCACTCTCTGGCAACCCAAGGTCCAGTCCCTTCTTTTTTTCTTTTTTCAGTACCTCCTTGAGTGGAGGCCAGGGCTGGCTGGAAGCAAGTATCTAGGACTTATTTATCTTTTATAATTGATACTTTGTAGTCTTGAGTGGAGGCCAGGGCTGGCTGGGGCAGGTAGGAAGCTTGGCTTCCTCCATTGCTGGGGGAAACCCAAGCCTCCTGCTTGCTCTAGCTCTGTGGCTGCCAACATTTTTGTTGGAATTTATTTATCTTCTATAATTGAAACTTTGTAGCCTTGAGCAGAGGCCAGGGCTGGCCTGGGTAGGTGGGAAGCTTGGCTTCCTTTATTGCTGGGACAACCTAAGCCTCCTGCTTGCTCCAGCTCTGTGGCTGACTGTCATCTTGTTTGGGTTAATTTGCATACTCACTCCTGATTGGATGGTGGGTGCGGCTTGGCATAGCAGAGTGAGATTAATTTGCATGTCTCTCTTTTGTTAGTGTAGATATTTATCATGATAAGGAGTATCTGCTTATTCATGTCTATCAATTGGAAACTAGATTTTTTTTTAAGTCAGTGAAAACTTCTAGAAGTTTCTATCACATTCTCTCTAATAAAAAGGAAATAATGTTTAAATATAGGGTATGGAACTGTTGAAGTATAAAGGCTCATGAACATTTTAGTTAGCAATTGAGCTTAATAACGTGAACAGAAAGGAAATGTATTTTACATTCTTAAAAATACATTATGAATATAGTAACTATGATGAGTAGCCTAGGGTACTTAGTGCCTTACATTTGATTCCTAAATAAACATGTGTAAGTATAACATCTCTCCCTGACCTTCCCATCTTTTCCCCTTGAGTTATTGCTACTTAGAGTAAGGCTTTGATTTCAAATGTTAATAACGGATGGTTGGTAGACAGACAACAGTGTGATGATTGTGGGGCCATGGCAGTGGAGAGAAGTGGAAGAAGGTATAGGGGAATAAATGGTGATGAAAAAACATTAAAAAGTTAAAATAAAAATGCTCTAGGAATTCATATACAACAAAAAGAATATGTAAAATATGCATAAGTTCAGTATCTAAAATTATTTTGCAGTACCTTACTCACTTTATGATTATTATCTAAATACAAAGACATTCTCTCTGACTTTTACATTTCCTCCAGTCATACTAAGAGTCCTTGATAACTTCTTCCCTTCCGTCCTATTGCCCACAGTATGATGGACAGGGAACAAGAGTGGCTAGGTAAGAGAAAGATATGCTTTGTGGTGAATTATATATTTTTAATAAAATAATTGAATTATATAATAAAACAGTAGGATTCTATAGACATTATGAAAGGAGATATGTTGTTAATTGAACACTCTTCTGTAATTTTTGTAAGACATAAATCTGGAAAACTACTGTTACCAATAATATGTGTATGTATATATTTCCAGTTAGCTTTTTAGGAACATTGCATAGGCGAAGCAAAATACTGCTTATAAATAATACATTCTTTTCTAATTTTGAGTACTCTAGAATGATGGTCAAAAGTAATATTTTTTATATTAATAAATTTAATATTCCTGCTGCTATTAAAATATAAATTAGTCTTATAATTTTAGCAGTTTTAATTTATTTCCTTCTAAAAGTTTAAATGCTTTATCATTTAGCATTCACTTAGTTACTTCACATCAGAAAGAATAACGACAATCTTTTGATAATAAACCTTTTTTAAACTAACATCGACATCGTACAAGTTTTTGGAATGCTTTCTTAAAATCTTCATTAAAGATTGTATAAATCAGTGGGTTTATAAGCGAATTGAGATATCCAAGCCATGCCAAAAAATTTGACATTTCTTCAGAAATTTTACACTTTTCACAGACATTAACAACCAATTCTTTTACAAAAAAAGGAAGCCAACATATGACAAATGCACCCAAAATCAATCCCAAGGTAGTGGCTGCTTTGCGCTCTCTTGTTCCCGAGATCTTTTGCCTTCTCCAAGATTTCTCATACTTGAATTCAGACCTGGGACTTTTCACAGTGCTTTGAATCTTATCCAGGTCCGTGGACGGGTCCGATAAAGACTTTTCTAGCATGTAGGCCGTGGAGACCAGTCTGGTGCTTTTCTCACCACTCTCCAAAAGAACCTGGCCATTCAGCTCCTCCTTGGCAATCCTGCTGGCTTGCCTCTTGTGGTATAGCGTCTTTGCCGCTTTATATATTTTGTAGTAGAGGATCAAAATCAACGTCAGCGGGATGTAGAAAGCTCCAAATGTTGAGTAAATAGTGGACACAATGTGGTCGTGTTTGATGATGCATTCGTCGTCTCTGCTAGTTCCTTGGTGCCTCCAGAACAGGGGAGGCATCGAGATAAAGGCGGATATAACCCACACCACGGCGATCATAATGCCGGCGTTCCTGGGAGTCCTTTTCCTGGCATATTCCACGGCGTCCGTGATTGCCCGGTACCGGTCCAGGGCTATCGCCGAGAGGTGCAAGATGGAGCACGTGCAGCACGTGATGTCCACGCTCAGCCAGATGTCGCAGGCCACTTGCCCCATGATCCAGCTCTCCCTCGCAATGTACACGATGCTGAAGGGCATCACCAGCACGGCGACCAGGAAGTCTGTGACGGCCAGCGAGCAGATCAGGTAGTTGGCCGGGTGGTGCAGCTTGCGCGTCACGAGGATGGCGGCGATGACCAGGGCGTTGATGGCGGTGGTCATCAGCGCCAGCGCGGACAGCGCGAGCGACACCAGGATCTTGGAGGGCATTCCGCCCAACAGCTCTTCCGAGGTCAGATTGTGGTCAGATGAGTTCAAGAAATCCATGCCTTGGCTTGAGAAGATTAATGCAGCTGAAAAATAGGTGTCTGTGACAAAGGAGGGGGAAAAAACAGTTCAGAGGAAGCTTTAAATGTTTTTCTCTTCCTTTCAGAATAAATTTTAAAAAAATACAGATGTATGTTTTTCCAGAACATTCTATAGATTAAGAAAATGAGTTGAGATCACTCATTTTCTTTTTTAAAAATTTAATTTAATTTAAGAAACCAATGAGAACAGTGACAAATAATAACTTTCAAAACATTCTTTGAAATACAGATAGAATAAAATAATTTTTATGAGCAAGCTAAACTATTATTCAGTAAAATCAGTAAAAAATGGTAGCATTATAGAATTGCATTAAAAAACTGTATTAATCCTAGCTATGATTTTCTGTTTGTGCCAGAAAAAGTTTAAAAGCACATGTCGTCAATGTTTTTTTGTGTGCATTACATAAGAAAATATTATTTTAAAGGCAGTATTTAAGATCACAAATAATCTTGTACTTAATTCAAAGTTATATTAAGAACATTATTATTGAGTTTATAAGGACTAAAGGAAAATTTAATGCATTTTATGTCATAATATAAAGGTTATAAAAAAAAGTAAACTAAACTAAAATATTTTTAGTATCTCTCTAACATTCGATGATTATTTTATGAAACGAGTAAAACATCAAAGTGTTTAGTAGTCTTTGTGGTTAGAAGTAGTCAATTTAGTTTAAAATAAAATAAAATTAGATACAGTTAAAAAACTGAACAACACTGCCCATTATTACAATGACACATCTGACCAAATAACCCACCTACTAAGGTGAATGTGACCGCAGGAGAGCTCAGCATGGCACACACCCTGAAGTGGAAATTATTCTTTTCTACAAATCACAATTATAATGACCATGTAACCTTATTTTTTTGAAAGAAGGCCCTCTAACCCAGTGGTTCTCAATCTTCCTAATGCCGTGATCCTTTAATACAGTTCCTCATGTTGTGGTGACCCCCAACCATAAAATTATTTTCATTGCTACTTCATAACTGTAATTTCGCTACTGTTAATGAGTCGTAATGTAAATATCTGTGTTTTCTGAAGGTCTTAGGTGACCCTGCTAGTGGTTCTCAATCTGTGGGTCACCTAAGACCTTCGGAAAACACAGATATTTACATTACAATTTGATTCAGTACATGATATTGTTTAATTACAAGTTAAATAAGAGCAATAAGAATGTAATCAAATAAGAATAATTATTTTTATCTACCCTTCTCTCTTCTTGAATAATACTTTAACAGCTGCCTAGATCTTAGAAAGAGACAGAAAGAAGATGAAAATCTGAAACTTTATTCTTACTTATAACTAATAATAATTTTACCTCCATATCCTTAAATAATTTTTTACTTTAAATAGTTACGTTTTATTTGTTGGAACTAATAGGACAATAATTTAAAACACTTGATAGTTTTACATCAAGTGCTTTCTTTGAAGTGTGTGTGTATTATAAAACATTGGTGTGCAGTATATTTAATATTCTGCTTGTATTTGGTTTATCAGCATTGCATTTAATTTTTATTTTCTCATATTTATTTAAGACAGGTTCTGATGGCTTCTCCTAAACAAATTGAGGGGCAAAAGAAATTTGAAACTTACTACCTGGAAAATGAGTATTTCTGCAGTGTGTAATTGACAAGGAGTTGTATATCTACATTATAATTTATATCAACACTTACCTGTTTTTAAAAGGTAAGACAACTCCAGATGAAGAATGGAGGCCAAAGTTTCCTTTGCAATTCTAAACCATTTGTTCTGGAATTTAGTTTGCTTCAGAATCACCGGGGGCGGGGGTGGGGGTGGGGTGAGGGATGGGAGGGCCTTGGTAAAACACAGATGACTTGGTCCAAGTCTCTGGAGTTTGAAATTTAGTACATCTGGGGCAGGGAACCCAGACTTGCATTTCTAACAGGAGCCCAGTGATGCTGATGCTGCTGGTCCCGGAAGTCAGGCGAGTAACCAATCTGGTTGTTCCTCAGCCATTTGTTAATCCTTTCACTGCTATAGCATCTATGAATTCCTCTCATTGACATCGGCTCTGACATTTCTACTGCACAACTTTCTCAGCATCTCTCTTTTTCTAACATTCCTAACTTACTTCTTGGAGTCTCTCAAAAAAAACAACACGATCTTACTCCTACTTCTGATGGTTCCATATATTTTTTTTTTTTTGAGGTTTTAGGGCACTCTTAGACCTCCTGCTCTAGGCCTTTTAACTCCCTTCTCCCCACGTCATTTATACTCCTTTCAGCCTGTAGGCGTTGTGCCATATGACCCTATTTCCTAAAACAATATTGGATCTCAGATCCTGAGGCCTAATGGTGTGCTTATTAGCACCATCAGAACTGTCATGAAAATCCTTGATATATGCTTTCAATATCAGTGGACCTCACAGTCTTCAGCTGTCTTCTCTAGAAACATCTCTGGGGTGGGCAGGAGGGGTCAATGGTCAGCGGTGAAATGCTTACTCCAAAGCCATTTAGACATCTTGGAAACATGGTAGATTAATTAATTTCTACTTTTCTCCCAATTTTACCATCATTATCCCATAATAAAATTTGCACTATGTATTCCATAAAAGGGATAAATATTTTCTTAATTGGTTGATTCTTTTGCTAGATTATTTAACATTATGAGAATTCATTTAAAAGTGCTGATATTTCCCATGTTATAAGCAAAAATAACTTTCCACTTTAATTTGCTTAATAATTTTGGCACACAAGCCTCTTCAAGAGATAATCTTAAAATTACATTTTGAACAGAATATTAAAAAAGAGAAACTGAAAAACAGTTCTGTGTGTTTCCATAATAAAACATAATTGTGTAGGAAAAAGGACTAGCTTATAATAAGAAAGTAAATTATCTAATAATTCAACTACTCTAAGCATCACACTGTAGCATTCAAATTAAGTTCAATAAAATGGTATTTAGTATTAAGGAATAAAATGTGTCACATAAATTCTATTACAGTTTATAAGAAATCTCTTCATTATTAAATTTAGAAAAATTAATCTGATAGTGTATTTATAGAAAACTAAGAAAATAGGAAAACAAATGCAGTCAGTTGCAATTGGGTTTCTTTACCTTTTTGTCTTATTTTTCTTGCCACTTACAATTAGAATTTCAATAAATAATGTATCATTATTAATTCAAACACATCCTATAATCAGATTTGTTCATATTCCTTTACATCTAAAGTTCCCACGGTGAGTCCTCATGGTGCTAGGGGTCACCTCTGGGTTACTGAACGAACATAGGCAATGTCACTCAGGTTTCTCCCACTCTTAAAACATAGATTGTATTCTGTGTTTTTAATGTCTTCATCGAATAAGAGCTGGATTACTCTTTAAGTAGAGCCTGTAGTCCCACTGACTATATGTAGCCCCTTTGATAATAATACAGAGAGAAAAACTTCCCAGGATTTACTCAGCCAATTTTTTTGAACTAGCTACATGATACATTTTACTCCTCTGCTTATGTACATTTAAAAAAAATCTAATGTCAATTTATATTCAGTTGTCTGTTTATCTTAATTCCAATTATATTGTTCCTATTCAGGTTAAACTATAAGCTCCTAGTTTGACTTACTTTAAATTATAAAGACCTGGGAGGGTTCATACACACATAGTTTTATTAATAACATGAAAGTAACATTCAGTTCTCTCAAGAACTCATGAGAACCTACAAAGCTGGCTGCTCCGATTAGAATAACAATAATACTTCGTCTTTTCTGAGATTTCCTGGCATGATAAGAATGCTGGATTTTCTTTTCCAGGCAACAAGAAGTTTTCAACATGTTTAAGAAGGTAAGTGAAAGGATAGGATCTGTGTTTCGGCAGAGTGAGTTTTGCAAGTACAGTGATACAACTTGAAGAGAGTTGTGCCACTGCTTTAAGGAAAAAGCTTAAGCAAAAAGATTTTAGAGAACTGTTGAAGATGTAGCTGAAATGACAACATTAGAAGGTCATTGGAATAAAATTGATCTAGATTTTGTTATCATTCATCAGTGCTCTAAAATTAGGGATTTATTCCCAGAGAAAAAGATAATTGGATAGGATCAGGAATCAGGATGCAGACTGGGGCCAAGGGAAGATGTTGGTGATGATGTCAGTCAGCCGTGGGCAAACTACGGTCCGTGGGCTGGATCTGGCCCGTTGGGCTGTTCTATCCCACCCGCGGAGCCAAAAGAGTGGAGGGTTCTCTTGCTCTCCCTTCCGCTCCTTCACCAGCAGCCCAAGATGAGAGTGCCAGCATGGTCAGGTTGCTTTTGTTCCGGCCCTCCGGTCCAGTTTAAGAACCCATTGAGGCCCTCAAGTCAAAAAGTTTGCCCACCCCTGGGTCAATGGTAGTCTTAGAAAGGGACATATCAGAGAGGGAAATTTAATGAGAAAACATGCCAGGGTTGGGTAAATGGAGGTCTTGATGAGGTAAGAGCAGCTGTAATGCAGGCTTAGGTAATGTGCAAGGATGAAAAAAAAGGGAGAGGTTGCAGTTACATTCAGAGTCTGGAACTGCAGAGTTTCAAATTTAAGAAGTGATTTGTTAAGAGGGCTACAGAGTGAAAATGTTAAGAATTGCTCCAACTTCTTCAGCCCAGTGCAGATGTGCTTACAGAAAGCAATGTGGGTCTTCACAAGGTTTTGCAGCACTTCTGAAGTCAAAGGAGTGTTGCTCACATTTTCCATGTATATGAATAGATTTCTTTTATCCACTTCATTATCACTGCCTTCTGTATCTAATTTTTAAGTGTCCAGAATTCTAGGTTTTGATGTACCCTACTCAGATTTGTCAACTCAACTGCTTTTTTGGCTTTGGATACCCATTCCTTCTTGTCACATCTTGCTTCAACTCTACCCATCAGCTTAGGTGAGGTGTCTGTTATTCCCAGATGTCTGACCAAGTTTCATTCTCACCTATAGGACTGTCATTCCCTTGGATCGTCTACTGGCTGCAATAATTCCCATGTCTCTCATATTCAAAATACACTCACCTTGTCTCCTGGCTGTCCAAAACTCATCCAGTCATGGCACAGTCTCAGAGCCCATAATCTTGTGTTTTGCATGAGATCAAGAAGCAGATGAGGTTTTTTGAGGCTGCAGTGCCTCTTGATTCAGAGACCTGTGAACTAAAAGCAACAAGTCACCTGTTCCCTAGTTCCTAACATATAATGATCAGTTAGGGACAGGATAATTGTACTAGACATCTTCTTTAAAAAAGATTAGGAAAATAGAGGCACATGGTGGCTACTCATCGGAAATTCACCCAGACAAATGTCAGAGAGCTCTACTAGGAGGGATAGAAATTCACCTTTAAATGGGCCCACTTCTGCCCCCTGATCTGGTTGTCTAATCCACAGTACTCTGTGGCTCTCAAAGCCTCTCTCTGGGCTATTGACTCTATTCTAATAGAGGTCCTGTCTTTTCTGTGAGAAGTAGTCTACATTACAGCTAAGTAGACTCCTCAGCCTGTGTTCTGCCTATAAAAACCTTTTTATATTGAACTGTCTCTTTCCCTTTTGATCCAAGTCAGTATAATTCTCTTAAAAACTTCATTATTTCCCTGTAAACCTCATTGGAAGTCTGATATGTCCAAAAAGTCACAGGCATAATTTTTAAAGACAAACTTTTGCCTATTTTGCAAAGAATATTAGGGCCATGGGGCTACATGATTAAAAATCTTAGAAGCGATTCCAAAATGGTGGAAGAGTAAGTGGAAGCTACACTGACACTCTCCCAGGATCAAACTGGAAATACAATTAAAATACAGAAAAACCACCCTGAATAATCAGCTGAGGACTAGCTGAGAGAACCCTGATAACTGAGGACAGAAAGTAGAGACCGCACAGAGACTAGTAAGGAAGTGCAGAGGTACGATAGGGCTAGCTGAGCTCCCACAGACAGCAGCTGAAGTTCTGGAGGAATATCTCTGCTGTGGGGGGATCACATTGAAAATTCTGTAGTCCAAACCCCAGGCTTGATTCCCCAGCCCAGAGCACCAGAACTAAGAAAGGTGCCCACATAATATCCGGCTGAAAAAGCAAAAGGATTGCTGTCTGCCAGGGACAGACAGCTTGAAATGCAGGAACCCTCTCAAAGGGCTAATGCACAAAATTTCATGTGCAGCCACACACCTTGGGTTCCAGTTGAGAGAGGGCTGAGTGAATTAGAACTGTGTGAGCAGAATCTGGATGTGGGGGCTCTGGAATTGGAGTTCAGAGGGATTGAAATATGGTAGAAGTCATATTTTGATAAAGCCTGCTGTTTGAATTCTAACTCTGCTAAGTCTGATTAAAACACGGGGTACTTACCTCAGCTTCCAGATGGAGACCTGGAGGCTGAGGCAATTATCCTGTGCCTGAGACCAGAACCAGGAAATTGATACCCATTGACTCAGTAGCTTCAGGGATAGAATTGAAGATAACCTTTAGGGACTGCTTTTGTTGTGTATATGGACTATCCTCAGCTTTTGTTTTGTGTTATTGGCTATCACAAGATAGGGCCACATTCCAATGTCCAGCCGGATGTGACTGGGAACCAACCCTGCGGGCTGTCCCCAGTCTTGAGAATGTAGTCTTTAGCCTTTAAAATTCAAAAGAAGGAAAATTTCTGTGGTTTGAGCCTTTAAAAAGACTTGCCTACCCCTAGAACAGTGCAGTCGTATAGAGCCTACCCGTGTGTAGTGTTCTTGTGGCTGTCCTGGCCAGTCTTTTTTGTTTTTCTTTATTTTTTTATTTCAATAAATCTTTGTCTGCTTTTTAAATTCATCATCAGCCTCCTGTGGTCTTATTTTGAACCCAGGTTTTGACCCCACAACAGGATGATACCTAGTTTCCTATTCTAAGCCATTCCCTTACACTGCAGAGGACATCTTTTTCCAATGAACCTTTGGTATCCAAGCAGTTTTGTCTGGGAAAAGGCAGTTACCCTACCCTGTTGGAGGACTTCCCAACCCCACCATGTGGTCCATAACCTGAAGCTAATCAAAACTGGATGTCAATGGGACTGCAGGCAGGGGTGGGTATAAGGAAGTTTTGAGTCTTTCTTCTAATCCTGCTCCTGGGGCTAAAAAAAAGCAGTCCCTGGTGCAGATCTTGGGGAGAGCCACAAGCTGTGGATTGCTGATAGCTCCAAATATGGTACTCTGGGCAATCACAAACAACATCTGATTTTGTTCTGCACTAGAGATTGGGACTTATAGAGGATCTATGTAATACATAGACTCAACCCCAAACACACAACCAAAATGAGAAGAGACAACAAAAACATCCCCAATGAAAGAACAAGATAATTCTCCAGAAGAGCTAAATGAAATGGAGATAAGAAATTTACCATATATAAAGTCAGAATAGTGATGCAAAGATGCTCAACAGTTTGAGAAAAGATATAGTAACTGAGGAATGACATATCACTAATATAGAACACAGTGGAAGGAACACACAACAGATTAGGGGAAGCCAAGGATTGGATCAATGAATTATAAGACAGGGTAGAAAAAAATCACTCAACCCAAGAACCAAAAAGAAAAATCAATTAATCAAAAGAGTACATGGCATTAGCACAAGAACAGGCATTTGGATCAGTGGAACAGAGCAGAAACCCATAAACTGACCCAAGCCATTACGCTCAATTAATATTTGACAAAAGAGACAAGATCATACAGTGGAGTCAAGACAGTCTCTTCAATTAATGGTGCTGGGAAAATTGGACAAATATCTGCAAAAAAAAATGAAACTAAACCACCAACTTACACCAGACAGAAGAATAAACTCAAAATGAACAAAAGACAAATGTAAGTCGGGAAACCATAAAAATCCAGATGAAACCATAGGCAGTAGAGTCTCAGACATCTCTTGTAGCAATTTGTTTTTGGATACATCTCCTAGGGCAAACAAAACAAACAAAAAACAAACAAAAAAAAAATAAAAACAATTAAGGAGAAAATAAACAAATAAGACTACATCAAAATAAAAAGCTTCAGCACAGCAAAAGAAACCATCAACAAAATGAAAAGGGAGCTCACTGTATGGGAGAAAATATTTGGCAATGATACATCTGATTATGTCATATATAGCACATATATAAATATATGGACCCCTACAATGTAACAAAAAAAGACAATTCAATAAAAATATGGGCAAAGGACCTAAATAGACACTTCTGAACTTGTGTGACTTTTTCTTTCACTGGGTTAGGGAACTTTTCTTCCATTATTTCTTCAAATGCATTCTCTATCTCTTGGTCACTTTATTCCATTTCTGCTACTTCTTTATGTGAATATTGTTATGTATCATGTTGTACCACAGCTCACATAAGCTCTACTCCTGTTTTGGTAATTTTTATTTATTTGTATGTTTTTTTTTAATCATTCTTTATTATGGAAAGTATTACATATGTCCCCCTCTCCCTCCATTAAGCCCTTCAAGTCTGCCACTGCCCCCCACCCCAGGCCCCTTCACCACCTTACTATCTGTGTCCATGGGTTATGCTTTTATGCATGCAAGGTCTTTGGTTGATTACTGCCAAGGGAATGGCATGAAGAACTCAAGGTAATGAAAAACAAGGATCAGGAACCAGGATTACTATATTTTGCAAGGCTATCATTTAAATAGATGGTGAAATAAAGTGCTTTCAAGACAAAATGTGGCTAATGGAATTCATCACCACTAAACCAGCACTTCAGGACACGCTAAAGGGATTGATGTAATGGGAAGAGAGAGAGAGAGAGAGAGAGAGAGAGAGAGAGAGAGAGAGAGAGAGAGAAATGGAAATCTGGAAATTCTGTACCCTACTGGAAAATTACTGAAAAGGGGAGATTTGGCTATATACTAGAAATGAAAATTATTTTTCAAAATTTCTTGCTAAGGGATGGGAAAAGATATTGCATGAAAATGGAAGCAAAAAAAAAAAAAAGCTGAGGTAGCACTACTTATATCAGATAAAATAGACTTTAAAACAAAGGCTATAACAAGAAACAAAGAAGGATCTACTTTTGGATATTTTTCCAAAAAACCCACCACAAAATACTAATTTGAAAAGACATTTGCATTCATATGTTCATTGCAGCATTATTTACCATAGCCAAGATATAGAAGCAATCTAAATATCCATCAATAGATGAATGGATAAAGAAGAAATAGTTCATATATAAAATGGAATATTACTCAGTCATAAAAATAAATAAAAATGTTTCATCTGCAACAACATGGATAGATCTAGAGAATATTATGCTTAGTGAAATAAGTCAGACAGAGAAAGATAATACCATAAGATTTCTCTTATATGTAGAATTTAAAAATAAAAAAGAACAACACAACATAAACAAATTCATGAATACAGAGAATATTTTGATCATTGCCATAGGTGATGGGTGAAAAAAAGTGGTAGTTACAAAAAGTCATTGGAATATAAAATATGGCATAGGGAGTTTAATCAATATATTGTAATAACTATGTATGGTGTCATATTTATCAGTATGATCATTTTGTAAGTCATATAAATGTCTAATCACTATGTTGTACATTGGAACCTAATATACTATTATATCTCAACTGTAATTGAAAAACAAAAATTTTAAATTATTTCTAAAGTTAGTAGTAACAACATGATAAATACCTTAATTAGGCATTTTCTTAATCTAGAATAAAATATTAGATTAGAAGTATATATAAAAATTCAGATTAGCAAAGTTTACCTAAATATAAAATAAAAATATCATTGCAAATTATTTGAAAATATATTACATGTTTGGAATGTGTTAAAATTCAATGAAAGGTATAATTGTGTAGTTAAAAGATAAACATATTACATATTTAGGATGTGTTAAAATTCAATGAAAGCTATTACTGTGAAGTTAAAAGATCTGATTTTAGTGATATCATTTGATTTAGCAATTTCAATTTTCTTGATGCATAATAACTATTTAACCAAGCTAAGATGGCAAGGTTTAAGCAATTTCAAGCACAATAATATCTCCTTTCTAAAAATTCTCTGTCTTTTTTTTTTTTAACCAGAACTTGAAAGGCATTAGAATGCTACTTATATTTTATGCAAATGTACTGATGGAATAAAATGCATTTCATTTGAACATGTTGTATTCTCTTCTATTTTATTCTACTTTCTTTTGTAAGTATGTTAAAATGAAGAATTTCTCTTCCTTTTCTTTCATTTTTAATCTACTTCATTTTTTTGACCCACTTGACTTAAGCTTTATAAATACATATTTACATCTGATAGATTCAGGAAGTACCAAGTGATTAACTGTGTATCATAAATAAAACAAATTATTAATATTGACATTTATTCAGCACCCTAGGGTTGGTAGAGCTGATATACAAAGCATAAATCTAGCAAATAGTGTGAGTGCTTAATAACTGTCCGATCAAATTGGGTAGTTGATTTGCTGTCTTCGACTAATGATATAGAATATTCAGCACTGAACAGAAGGCAGATGTTCTATTGCCATGATTTGGAGCTCTGCTTAGGTGCAATCTGGTCTCCCAGTCAGCTGGTTAATCAAGGCTATTAACTGAAATATGAAGAAAACCTTAACTTTTAAACTTGGATAAAATAAGCAGTGCTTGACTGAGACGTATTTAGCTTAAATATATACTGGTTTCATATAAATATAAGGTATTAAGTAGTAGTGATTTTATATACGATAGATATATATTTTTTTGTTTTTATTTTATTTGGTTGGCTTTACTTAACGCTGTAGCACATATCTTGTTTGTCTCTGTTTTACACAGTAAATTATCATAGAATGCCAAGATATAAATTAAAGTGCAGAAGATTCAAACTCAAATGGTTATATGAAAAACCTGTCTATATTTGGAAGTCCAGAAAGGAGAATACCTCTTCATATACTTTGACTTAACATTGTTTTCGCATCTGAAAATATTGAAATTCCTACCAAGTAGTTTTTCTCTTCTCCAAGATTTTTGGTTTAACTTAAAACATAAAAGGGATTGTCTAGAAGGCAGATCTGGATTGGAAATTTAATTTATAATTCATACATTATTAAAACTCTGTGCCTCTATAAAATTGCCAGGGATTGGTGAAGACAATGCATTGGAGAATGAATGAAAGATGAATAAATGGAGAAAGTCAATGTGAAGTATTTATTTAGAGGTTTGGTAATTAATAAAAAATTTTAAATTTATAAACTTTTAAAAAGGCAAAATATAGCCCTGGTTTGGCTCAGTGGATAGAGAATTGGCCTGATGGGTCTTGGGTTTGATTCCAGTCAAGGGCACATGCCCAGGTGGTGGGCACGATCCCCAGTGCGGGGTGTGCAGGAGGCAGCCAATCAATGATTCTCTCTGACCATTGATGTTTCTATCCCTTCCTTCCTCTTCCTTTCTCTCTGAAATCAATAAAAATATATTTTAAAAAGGCAAAAATAAGATGAAAACTCAAAATTGAGCTCTTGGACTTACTGTTTTTAAACACAAAGATAATTTGGTATATTTGTGCAATAAGATGCTAAAACTGTCAGATAAAGTAAAAAATTGTTATAAATTTAACCATAATTTATTGATTTGTTTATTATGACTTTCCTCATTAGAATGTGATCTATATAAGAGCAGAGATTTTAATCTCTGGGCCTGGGACAAAATTTGGATCATACAATAAGTAAAAAAATTATGAATGAATGAAAACCACTCCTTGTTAATTCAAAGTGAAGGAAAGCATGCATTCATTCACATTGCTGACATATGTTGGTACAACCCATGGAGACAATATTTGATACAATCACTTTATTTTCAATAATTTATTCTATAAATATATTTCCATGTGTGAAAAAGAAATATGTATATTGATAGATAAAAATAAATAAATGATTGTATATACTAACAATACATAAGGAATCTACATTTTTATATGAAAATATTTTCAATACATTTTAAAGTAAAAATATCAGAGGGGAGATAAAAAATGACGTCTGAACAGATGGACCTGTTCTGAGCCTAGTCCCAGAACAGATAGAAGGAGTGCCTGAGAGTCGCTCAGGGAGTGTTAGTTGGCAAGCTAAGAGGTAGCAGAACTCTAAGAGAAGGCGGGGGACTGCCGGACAGGGTTTCCTGACCAAACAGCCCGCACTGCGGCAGAGACGTCTCCTGGAGCTATGGGCTCAGAGGGAAAACTATTCCATCTTACAAGGAAAAGTGGATTTTATCTGAGGCCTGAAAAACCCACAACAGTGGAGACCACCAAACAGCTGTGACACCCCAATTGGCGCAAACACGTGGATTCAAGAGTTCTTCAGTCACCCATAGAAAGGTCAGACTTTGCCTGGGATAACGTGAGGGATCCAGGCTGCAGCGTCTGCTGCGGCTGCGCTGCCAAAGCGGCTCCAAAGTGGCAGCGGCTGCAGAGAGAATTGCAACGCACTGTTGGGTCTGGCGTGATCTTTCCAAAAATCAGGACTTTTTAAAAATGCCGTGGGATGCGGGACAAATTGTTAAAAATCGGGACTGTCCCATCAAAAGTGGAACGTCTAGTCACCTTAGCACAAACCTGTCCTGCGCACACCTGGGCCTGTTCCCTTTCATCTCCTTGCTTCTGAGTTACTAAGCAAAGGCTACCCTGTTTGGCATATCCTGGGAGACTGCAGGGGGAAATTGCCTTCCTGGAAACAGGGGATCAGAGTGAGGAGAGACCATCTGGGAGCCAGCACTGAGGCAGCCCACCTCCACAAACTGGTATTGAATGCCATAGAGAAAGAAGGCTAGAGCAGCCAAAAAGACAGGGAAGTTAATCCAGAAACACTGCCATCTAGGGGCTGAATTACAAACTGACTTATTTTATTATTATTTTGAATTACTAAAACATAAAAGGACACAAGTAACTAAGAAAGAGCCTACTTAAAAATAAGGACTAGCTTACAAAACTGAGGTGCAGTGTTCGGAACGCAGGGAACTGTGATACTCTCTGGACTGAGAAACAGGAGTGCCAAATAGAATAATAGAGGAAGTAAATGACCTTCACTACTGCACATTTTTATGCTAATTTTTCTATTTTTTATTTTATTTTCATTTTTTACATCTTTCACTCAAGAAATGATTTTTTTCTTTTTTCCTCACTTGACTTTTATCTTTTTATTACATTTTTTAGTTTCAATCATCATTATTACTACTGCTATTTTGCATTTTTTGTTTCCTTTTTATTTTATTATTAGTTTTAAGTGCCATTTTATTTTCTCTTTATTTTACATTGGAGTTAGTGTTCTTCATTCTATTTTCATTTTTCCTATAGCATCATTCAACCCTATCTCAACTCAACCTTTACGCCATCACACTCTTTTAAAAAAATATATATTTTATTGACTTTTTACAGAGAGGAAGGAAGAGGAATAGATAATTAGAAACATCGATGACAGAGAATCATTGGTCAGCTGCTTCTTGCACACCCCTACTGGGGATGTGCCCGCAACCAAGGTATATGCCCTTGACCGCAATCAAACCCAGGAGGCTGACGCTCTATCCACTGAGCCAAATCGGCTTTGGCTATGCCATCACACTCTTCCTAACCTTTCCCTTTTTGGTGTCCTGTTTATCTTAACCTTTTCCTGCTTTAGATTGTCCCTATTTTTTCTGTATATCCCCTGCTAAAATTTTCACCCGACTTATATACCTAATTTCCAATCCCCTGCTCCAAGTGCATACATACCACACTCTTCGCTATCTTAACTATTAAAAAAAGTGTTTTCCTCTCTGTCCTTTTGTTGTTGTTTGTGTGAATGTTGATTATATTGATTTTTTATGCTTTTGAGTGAGATTGATTTGCTTATTCTTTTGTTGTTATTGTTCCTTGGTATTTTTTAATTTGCTTTGTTTTTATTTGAATTTTACTTCTGTTTTTCCTTGCCTTGCTTGATATTAGTGGGTGTTACAGTTTGTAGTAATGTCCTAGTACTGTTTCTGGATTTGCTGGGATTAGTAGTTGTTCTATTGAAATTTTCTCAATTAGTCTCTTTCTTCTCTCTCTCTCTTTCTCTCTCTCTCTCTCTCTCTCTCTCTCTCTCACTCTCCCGCCTTCCTATTTCCCAATTTCATTTTGACACTATTTTTTTTCTCTCTCTTTCTTTTTCCGTCCTCTCTCTCTCTTTTTTTATTCTTCTCCTTTCTCTTCTATCCCCCAATTTGTCTTTCTCTAGTGGTCACATTTATTAGAGGTTATTAATATTGCAAATACATTTCTGATCAGTGCCTTTTGTGTTGTACCTGGTTGTGTTGTATTTTGTGCCTTTAAATCAACATAGGAGAGAGAGAGAGCTACATAACCAGACATCCTGAAAAGAGAGACCATGAGGAGACAAAGAAATAGCCCACACATGAAAGAAAAGCAGGCATCACCAGAAAAGGAAGTAAACGAATTAAAGACAAGCAACCTATCAGAGCAAGAATTCATAGAAATGATCATAAGATGGCTAAAAAGAGTGGAAGAAACATTTTACAATATGAATAAGAACGAAGAGGAAATAAAGAACCAAGAGGAAATGAAGATGAACCAAAAAAAAAAAAAATGAAAAATGACATCACTAGTGTAAGGAACGCAATAGAAAGCACCAAGAGTAGACTAGAAGAAGCAGAGGACTGAATCAGTGAACCAGAAGACAAGATGGAAAAAAAATACCCAATTAGAGCAGCTTCTAGGAAAAAAAATAAAACAGCAGGAGGAGAGCCTATGTGAAATTTGGGACAATACAAAACAAAATAATATTAGAATAATAGGGGTTCCAGAGAGAAAGAAAACTGAGGGGGGCATAGAAAACCTGTATCAAGAAATAATGACAGAAAACTTTCCTGAGATAAGGAAGAAAAAAACTACACAAATCCAAGAAGCTTGCAGAGTTCCAAGCAAAATGAATACCAAAGACAGAAGCCAAGGCACATTATAATTAAAGTGGCAAACACCAAAGACAAAGTAAGAATCTTAAAAGCAGCCAGAGAGAAACGGAAAATTACATATAAAGGAACCCCCATCAGACTAGCAACTGATTTATCAACAGAAACTCATCAGGCCAGAAGGGAATGGGATGAAATATACAAAGTCATGCAAAGGAAGGGTCTGAATCCAAGAATACTGTACCCAGCAAGGCTATTAATCAAAATTGAAGGTGAAATCAGGAGCTTCACAGACAAAAAAAAAGATTAAAGGAATTTATCACGACCAAACCAGCAATGCAAGAAATGCTAAAGGATCTACTGGAAAAAGAAAAAAGAAATAGGAAGCGAAGAAGGAACACAGGGGAATAGAATAAAAATGGAGACAAATAAGTACCTATTAATAATAATTTTAAATGTAAATGGATTAAATTCTCCAATAAAAAGTCATAGGGTAACAGATTGGATAAGAAAACAAGATCCATGTATCTGTTGTCTATAAGAAACCCACTTCAGAAAAAAAGACTCACACAGACTGAGGGTGAAGGGATGGAAAAAGGTTTTCCAGATGAATGGAAATGAAAAAAAAGCTGGGGTAGCAATACTTATATCTGACAAATTAAATATCAAAGTGAAGGACATAACAAAAGATAAAGAAGGCCACTTCATTATACTAAAGAGAGCAATCCAACAAGAAGGAATAACCCTGATAAACATATATGCACCTAATAAAGGAGCACCCATATACATAAAAAAACTGTTGGAGGACATTAAGGGAGAGATTAATAGCAAAACAATCATAGTAGGAGATTTTAACACCCTACTATCACCTTTGGATAAATCATCTAAACAAAAAATCTGCAAAAAAAAATCAATCCTAAATGACTCACTAGACCAGATGGAAATAATTGACATCTTCAGGATATCTTCAGAACATTTCACCCCAAAGCCACAGAATATACATTTTTCTCAAGTGCACATGGATCATACTCAAAGATAGACCACATGTTGGGACATAGGCAACGTCTCTTCAAATTCAAGAAGAAAGAAATCATATCAAGAATCTTCTCAGATCATAGTGGAATAAAACTGGAAATCAACTACAATTAAAAACAATCCAAAGAAATCAAACACATGGAGACTGAACAGCATGCTTTTAAAAAGGGACTGGATTACCGGAGAAATCAAGGAAGAAATAAAAAACATCCTGGCATCAAATAACAATGAAAACACAACAATCCTAAATCTATGAGACACAGCAAAAGCAGTCTTGAGAAGAAAGTTCATATCTCTACAAGCCTATTGTAAAAAACAAGAAAATATGGTAACAAATTATCTAACTCTACAACTCAAAGAGTTAGAAAAGAGCAACAAGAAAAGCCCAGTATAGGCAGAAGGAAGGAAATAACAAAAATCAGAGCGGAGATAAATGACATAGAGACCAAAGAAACAATACAAAAGATCAACAAAACCAAGAGCTGGTTCTTTGAAAGGATAAACAAGATCAATGAACTTCTAGCCAGGCTAACCAAGAAACAGATAGAGGAACAAAATAAACAAAATCAGAAATGAAAGAGGTGAAATAACAACAGACCCTGATGAAATACAAAGGATTGTTACAAAATACTATGAGCAACTCTATTCCAACAAACTGGACAACCTGGAGGAAATGGACACATTCCTAGAAAAATACAACCTTCCAAAACTCAATCAGGAAGAATCTAAAAATCTCAATAGGCCAGTAACTTTGGAAGAAATTGAAGCAGTCATCAAAAAGCTTCCAGCAAGCAAAAGCCCAGGGCCAGATGGCTTAACAGGAGAGTTTTACCAAACATTCAAGGAAGAACTAAAACCTATCCTCCTCAAACTATTCCAAATAATTTGAAAGGAAGGAATACTTCCAAGCTCCTTCTATGAAGGCAGCATCACCCTAATATCAAAACCAGATAAAGACAACACAATGAAAGAGAATTACAGGCCAATATCCCTCATGAACATAGATGCCAAAATCCTCAACAAAATTCTAGCAAATCGGCTCCAACAGAACATCAGGAAGATCATACACCATGACCAAGTAGGATTTATTCCTGGAATGCAAGGATGGTACAATATCCACAAATCAATAAACATGATACATCACATAAACAAACTGAAAGTTAACAATCATATAGTCATATCAATTGATGCAGGAAAAGCATTTGATAAAATCCAACACCCTTTTCTGATAAAAACTCTCAACAAGATGGGAGTACAAGGATCATACCTCAACATAATAAAAGCTATATATGATAAACCCACAGCCAATAAAGTAGGAGGGATCTCAATATCAGATTTCTAGCTGTATTACAAAGCCACTGTTCTCAAAACAGGCTGGTATTGGCCCAATAACAGACATATAGATCAATAGAATAGAATAGAGAATCCTGATATTGACCCCACCCTCTATACTCTATTAATATTTGACAAAGAAGGCATGAACATACAATGGAGTCAAGGCAGTCTCTTCAATAAATGGTGTTGGGAAAATTGGACAGATACGTGCAAAAAAATGAAACTAGATCACCAACTTACACCATACACAAAAATAAACTCAAAATGGATACAGGACTTAAACATTAGATGGGAAGCCATAAAAATAATAGAGGCATCCACAGGTAGCAAAATCTCTGACATATGCCAAGAGAACTTCTTCACTTGATACTGCCCCTAGAGCAATGGAAGCTAAAGAGAAAATAAACAAATTGGACTACTTCAAAATTAAAAGCTTTTTTAAAGCAAAAGAAACCATCAACAAAACAACAAGAAAACTTATTGTATGGGAGAACATATTTGTAAATATTATCACTGATAAAGGTTCAATCTCCAACATCTACAGACAGCTTATACAACTTAATAAAAGAAACATAAATTATCCAATTAAAAAATGGGCAGTGAACCTAAATAGAATCCTCTCAAAAGAAGACAGAAGGAAAGCCAAGAGGCACATGAAAACATGCTCAAAGTTACTAATAATCTGAGAGATGCAAATCAAAACAAGAATGCGGTACCATGTCACACCTGTCAGAATGGCTGACATCAACAAATAACAAACAAGTGTTGGCGAGGTTGCAGAGAAAAAGGAAACCTTGTGCACTGCTGATGGGAATACAGACTGGTGCAACTATTGTGGAGAACAGTATGGAGTTTCCTCAAAAAACTGAAAATGGAACTTCCAGTTGACTCAGTAATCCCACTCCTAGGAATATATCCTAAGAAACTAGAAACACCAATCAAAAAGAATATATGCACCCCTATGTTCACAGCAGCATAATTTACAATAGCTAGTATTTGGAATCAGTCTAGGTGCTCATTAGCTGATCATTGGATAAAAATCTATGGTACATCTACACAATGGAATACTATCTGCTATAAAAAAGAAGGAATTCTTATCATTTGCAGCAAACTGGGTGGAATTGGAGAACATCATGCTGAGTGAAATAAGCCACTCAATGAAAGAAAAACAGAGCAGATCTCACTCATTTATGGATAATAAAGAACATTATAAACTGATGGATGAAAAGATAGATACAGAGACAATAAAGCAACAAACTGTCAAATTACAGCCAGGAGGACAGGGAGATATGGGGGAGATAAGAGATCAACCGAAGGACTTGTCTGCATACATATAGGCATAACCAAAGGAGAAAAAACTCTGAGGAGGGAGAGCATGTATGGGAAGGGAGAGGGGTATGATAAGATATGTACACATATAATACCTTAATAAAAATAGAAAAATAAAAAAAAATTTCAGAGTGCACACAATATGTATAGTATGTTACAGTTCATGTAACATAAAGAATACTTATGTGCCCTAAGTGCCCTAGCTGGTTTGGCTCAGTGGGTAGATCATCGGCCTGTGGACTAAGGGTCCCAGGTTTGATTCAGGTCAAGAATCAAAGTCTTAGTTTCAGGCTCAATCCCTGGCCCTGGTTGGGGCACATACAGAAGGAAACCAATAGATGTGTCTCTCTCACATTGATGATTCTCTCTCTGTCTCTCCCTCTCCCTTACACTCTCTCTAAAAGGTCAATGAGACAATATCTTATGATGGGGATTAAAAATAAAAACAGAAAAGAATAATTATGACAATACTTGCTTATTTGTACATACAATATCTTTGGAAAGACACACAAGCATTTGTCAACTATGGTTCTCTCCAGAGAATAGAAATGTATGGTGAGGGAGATAAGGTTTAAAATGATACTAAAATTTTGCACACATTATGCATTTGTTACCTGTTTTTTAATGTTTTCTTTTAATTTTATTATTGATTAAGGTATTATATGTGTCCATGTTTCCCCATTGTCCCCCCACCGCACTCCTATAAATGCCCTCACCCCCCTGTGTCTTTCATACATTGGTTATGCTTATATTCATGCATACAAGTCCTTCGGTTGATCTCATTTCTCCCCGCCCTCTCCAGCCTTCCTGCTGTAATTTGCAGTGTGTTTCATGCTTCTCTGCCTCTGTACCTATATTTTTGTTCATCAGGTTATAATGTTCTTTATTATCCATAAATGAGTGAGATCATGTGGTATTTTTCTTTCACTGACTGGCTTATTTCACTTAGCATAATGCTCTCCAGTTCCATCTATGCTGCTACATATGGTGAGAATTTCTTCTTTTTCAAAGCAGGGTAGTATTCCATTGTGTAGATGTACCATAGTTTTCTAATCCAGTCATTTGCTGACGGGCACTTAAGCTGTTTTCAAATTGTAGCTATGGTGAATAATAAAACTAATTGATCAAACAAACTTACTGAGTATATTTGTTTGTGTCAAACATTTTCTTAAGTGCTTTGTCTGTATGGTCTTATTTGAGAGTTGGAGAAAGGAGATAAATGAAGAATATAGGTTTTTAGCTCATGAATATGTGAAATGGATATATTGGGGGAGGTGAAAAAAGCAGGAACTTGGAGTTTTCATGTGTCATAGATGCTTGTTTTCACTTTTAACAGGAGACTGTGTCATCTGTTGAGGGGGAGGAGGCAGGAACCATGAAGGGCAGGATGAACATTTGGCACAGTGGCTATAGAGAGTAGGATGGGAAGTTATCAAAGGCAGAGAAAGTATTCTGTGTATTGTTTACAGCTATGAGCATAAATATTTCCTAGGTTACATTTTTCTCTTTGGAAATATAGTTTTAATATAAGAGTGGAAATGAATATTGTTGGATTGCATATTTTGTGAGAGAAGCACAGGGTAGCAAGAGAGTTGAGGATATTAGTCAAAAAGTCATTAAAGTCAACTGATAAAGACACCATTTGGGAAATAATTTTACTTTACAAATAGAGGAGGTAGTATCTTGGAAGGAGTGAGTTTAATTAGTTAAGTGACAATTTCAAGACAGAGTTCTTTTTAATTCCATATTATTATTTTATATACTAGTATAACTAGAAGCCCGATGCACAAAATTGGTACAAGAGTAGGCCTTCCTTCCCCTGGCTGCCAGCACCGGCTTTCCTTTGGCACCCAGGACCCAGGCTTCATCTGGAAGGACAACTGGTCTAATTAGTATATTATGCTTTTGTTATTATAGGTTGTTGATAGCATTACAGATATATCCCATCTTCCCCTTTTTTTCTCCCCCCTCCCAGCTCCAACCCATCCATCCAAGTTTTCACTAACCTACTGCCCATGTCCATGGGCTATGCATATAAATATATCAGATATTTGGTATATCTCTTTTTGTTCCCCCAACCCCACATCAAGGTATGTCAGTCTGTTTCATCCCTCCCTAATTCAGGTGTTATTTTGTTGGTCAATTTATTTTGTTCCTTAGATTCAACAAATAAGTGAGATCATGTGATATTTCTTTTTCTCATTTTGGCTTATTTCACTTAGCATAATATTTTCCGGTCTATCCATGCTGTCCCAAATGGTAAGAGATCTCTTTTTTTTTTTTACATTTATACTATGGAATATACTATATACAGTATATTTAAGTATACTGTATATAGTATATCCCATAGCTTTTTTATCCTTTCATCTACTGATGGAACACTTGGGCTGTTTCCAAATCTTAGCTATTAAAAATAACACTGCTATGAACATAGGGGTAATTATATTCTTTCTGATTGGTGTTTTGAGGTTTTTAGGACATATTCAGAGAGTGGGATCACTGTGTCAAATGGAAGTTTAATTTTTAACTTTTTTAGGAAACTCCATACTGTTTTCCATAATGATTGCACCAGTCAGCATTCCCACCAGCAGTGAACTAGTGTTTCTTTTTCTCCACATCTTCACCAGCACTTGTTTGTTGATTTTTTTTTTTTAATGATAGACATCCTGACAGGTGTGAAGTGATATTTCATTGTAGTTTTAACTTGCATTTCTTTGATGATCAGTGACTTTGCCATTTGTATGTCCTCTTTGGAGAAATGTCTATTCAGGTCTTCTGCCCATTTATTGTTGATCTTCTTTTTGTTGAGTTGTATGAGTACTTTATATGTTTTGGATATTAACCTCTAGAATATTATTATACATTATGTTGATTTACATTATATACACTTTACAATTATATTTAGGGATACTAACAGCATTGCATTCCATTGATTCTACTTTGAATAAGCTTTATATGCTTATAGACAGATCTGTATTGATATGGGAGCCCAGTTAGATTGTCTTCCATACTCTTATCCACTCCTACCACTGCTTACTTTGCATGTACTCATATTTCTGTACATCAAAGGTATAATATCCTTTAAAAACAGCATTTAGTTCTAGCTGGTTTGGCTCAGTGGATAGAGCATCGGCCAGCAGACTGAAGGGTCCCAGGTTCGATTCTGGTGAAGGGCATGTACCTTGCTTGCTGGCACATCCAAAGTAGGGGGTGTGCAGGAGGCGGCTGAACAATGTTTCTCTCTCATCGATGTTTCTTACTTTCTGTCCCTCTCCCTTCCTCTCTGTAAAAAAAAATCAATAAAATATATTAAAAAAACAAAACAAAAGAAACCCAGCATTTACTTTTATTACATGAGGATGGTGTTCTATTATGATAAATGTCTATAATAACACTCAGGAAACTAAATATATCTAAAATTTTATTTATTTTTTAGACACTTGTTTTCAGAAGTCTTGATTATTGAAGTCTTGATCTTTTTGCTCAAAAAAGTTAAAAAATCATAAATATGAGTATTATAAATAAAAATTAAATAAATATTATTTACCTTATTTCTATTTATATGTTATTACTACTCAAATAGATTTAGGTTAATATTTTAATGATTTGTGCTATAAGAGTTTTAAATGTCAATAAATCATGTAAATAATTCTGAGAGCAAATTCCTTTTGTGGATTCAGCAAGCAGAATTATTAAGAGCATATGAGTTAATGCATTCAAAAGATTTTTTAAGCCCTGTCAAAGTTGATTTGTCTTTTATCTTATGAGTTCTAAAAAGTACATAGAATAATCTAATTAGTCAACAAATATCTATTTTAGTTCTTAGATTATTAATGAACTATTTTTTTGTCCTTTGGATTTAGTCATCAACTTAAAATATAACTTATTTATCATTTTCTGTCAAATGTCAATTGTCATAAAGTGATATAAGAAATTATAATACAAAAGATTTCCTTGTGACAGACCATTATTTTTCTATCAAAGCTGAAGTTTAACATGCAGTAGAAATAAAATACCATATTTAGCAATCAATTTTCTCACAAAATTTGAGATGGAGAAATATCACAAAAGTGGGAAAAATGTTTCATAAGTTAAATATGCAACAGTTCTGATAACTTTCTTATTGTTCTAGTCTGTCTAAGAAAAGGAGGGCATAATATGTATAAAGTTCCCAAAGGGCATTTTAATAGAGAATACAAAGATCATTTGAGATACAGGGCCACTAAGGGAAAGAGTAGGGTGTTAGCAGTTTCAGATAATACTCATAGGGTATATTTCCAGTTATTCCCTAAAGATGTACTTATTAACTAGCATTCTTGGCATATCTACTGACTCTACCTTTAAGAAGGCAGCATAGGATCAATATGCTTTTTATCTGTATGAAAGGTCCAGAATAGGATCCTGTCCTGTATCTTGCTATGGTTTGTATGGTCCAATTCATATTACAATTTATTTTCTTTTCTTTTTAAAATTGCTTTACTTTTATAATTTCTGTTCCTTTTATTATAATCTATTCCCACATACTTTGTATTTTATTTCTTAAAATATGTCTTTATTGCCAGGCTGGTATAGCTCAGTGGTTGAGCATTGACCTATGAACCAGGAGATCATGATTCAATTCCCAGTTAGGGCACATGCCCAGATTGCAGTCTTGATCCCCAATGTGAGGCATGCAGAGGCAGCTGATCAATAATTCTCTCTCATCATTGATGTTTCTCTCTCTCCCTTTCTCTTCTTCTCTGAAACAAATAAAAATATATATTAAAAAAGTCTTTTTTGATTTTAGGGAGAGAGGAAGAGACATAAACATTGATAAGAAACATCAATGAGACTTGGTGCTCAGGACGGCTCCAAGATGGCGGCATAGATAAACACTTGTACGTGCTGCCTCTCACATCCACATCAGAGCTGCAACTGGGGATTGTATCTGAGACCTGAAAAAGCCACAACAGTGGAGACCACTGAGCAGCTGTAGAGCCCCAATCGGTGCGCACACTCGGATTCCACAGAAAGGTTGGATTTTGCTGGGGATAATGTGGAGTGTCTGTGTCCCAGCCGAGGCAGCTGCAGCTGCAGAAGCAGAGACATAAGCTCGCACTCTGGGACTGCATGCTGGGACTGCATGCTGGGACTGTGGAAATCTGTGTCCACAAAAGCCCTCTGCTGTTGGGTCTGGAATGATCCAAGAGAGTGGATGGGGTTCTCAGGGTTGCCAATTGTAGGGTTCTCTAGATAGCAGCCCATTCTGATCTGACATGAAGGGAGAACATAGTTGGGAAGGTATACAGTCTGTATGTAAGTGCACACAGACTGGCCCATTGCGCACCAAAACTGGCTCCCCTGCAACCCTTTGCTTCTGATTACAAAGGAGAGGCCACCCGGATTGGTTGGCCCTGAGAGACAGCAGGGGAAAACTGCTTTTCGGGAGGCTGAGAAGGAGAGCTGGGAATAGACCAGCTGAGATTCAGCTCTGAGGTAAATCTGTATTGAATCCCATAGAAAAAGAAGGCTAGAGCAGAGAAAAAGACACAAACATAAATCCAGAAACACTGCCATCTAGGGGCTGGAGTACAAATTGACTGTTTATTAATACCGTATTTGCCGGCGTATAAGACGATTTTTTGGCCCTGAAAAATACCGTATTTGCCGGCATATAAGAGACTGGGCGTATAAGACGACCCCCTAACATTTCCACTCAAAATACAGAGTTTGTTATATACTCGCCTTATAAGACTACCCCCCACTTGGAGGCATATTTTTCAGGGCCAAAAAATCGTCTTATACGCTGGCAAATACGGTAGTTTTATTTAATAAAAAAACAAAGAAGCTAAGAAATCAACATCTTAAAATTAAGGATTAGCTTACAACACTGAGGTGCAGAGGAATGCAGGAAACTGCAATACTGTCTGGACTGAAACAGGTGTGCCAAACAAAATAACGGAGGAAGTGAATGGCCTTCACAACTGCACATTTTTTAAAATTTTATTTTTATTTTTTGCATCTTTTATTAAGAAATGAATTTTTCCCTTTTTTTTTCCCTCATTTGATTTTACCTTTTTAATCATTACATTTTAAGGTTCAATCAGCATTATTACGACTTTCTATTTTCACTCTTTTGTTTTCTGTTTCTTTTTTTTTAAGTGCCATTTTATTTTCTCTTTATTTTACATTGGAATTTAGTGTTCTTCATTCTATATTCATTTCTCCTTTAGCATTGTTTAACCCTATCTTAAAAAAACCTTTACACCATCACTCTCTTCCTAACTTTTCCGCTTATGATCTCCTGTTTATCTTACCCAATTCCTGCTTTAGATTTCCCTGCTCTTTCTGTCTCCCCCCTGCTAAAATTTCTACCCTACTTATATCTAATTTCCAATCCCCTGAACCAAGTGCATACATACCCCTCTCTGAGCTGTATTAACTAGCAAAAAAATTGTTTTTCTTTGTTATTTTGATGCTGTTTGTGTGAATATTGATTATATTGTATTTTTATGCTTTTAGTGAGATTATTTTGCTTAATCCTTAGTTGTTGTTGTTGCGTGGTGTTTTTGTATTTCCTTTGTTTTTTTTTTTTTTTTTTTTTTTTTTTTTTTTTACTTTGCTAGATATTGTGGGTGTTGTAGATTGTATTATTCTCCAGGTTCTGTTGCAAGCATTTTTTTGTGGTTAGTGGTTGCTCTATTGAAATTATTTCCACATATATACAGTTTGGTCCCCTTTTCTCTCTCAGTCTCTTTCTCCCTCATTTAGTCTCTCTCTCTCACTCTCTCTCTTTTTCTCTCCCTTTCCCAATTTCATTTTGACATTCCCTTTTTTTCTTTCTTTTTTCCCTATATATTTTTTTATCTCCCACCCTCTTCACTTTTTACTCTTATTCTTTCTCTCCTACTTAATTTGCCTTTCCCTAGTGGTCACCTTTATTGGAGGTTATTAATGTCAAAAATACATTTCTGTTCAGTGCCCTGTGTGTTGTACCTAGTTATGTTGTATTTTGTGCCTTTAAATCAACGCAGGAGAGAGAGATCTACATTACCAGACATCATGAAAAGAGAGACCATGGGGAGACAAAGAAATAGCCCACAAATGAAAGAAAAGCAAGCATCACCAGGAAAGGAAGGAAACGAGTTAGAGACAAGCAACCTACTAGAGCAAGAATTCAGAGTAATGATCATAACATGGCTAAAAAAAAATGGAAGACAAGTTTGACAATATGAGTAAGACCTAAGAGGAAATGAAGAAGAACCAAGAAGAAATGAAAAATGACATAGCTACTGTAAAGAAATCAATAGAAAGAATCAAAAGTAAACAAGATGAAGCAGAGGACCGAATCAGTGAGCTAGAAGACAAGATGGAAACACACCCAACTAGAGGAGCTTCTAAAAAAAGAAAATTCAAAAGCAGGAGGAGAGCCTATGGGAACTTTGGGACAAAACAAAACAAAACAAAACAATATTAGAATAATAAGGGTTCCAGAAGGAAAGGAAACTGAGGAAGGCATAGAAAAACTGTTTCAAGATATAATGACAGAAAATTTTACTAAGATAGAGAAGAAAAACCCCACACAAATGCAGGAAGCTCGCAGTCTCAAGCAAAACGAATGCCAAAAGATCGACACCAAGGCACATTATAATTAAATTGCCAAACACCAACGACAAAGCAAGAATCTTAAAAGCAGCCAGAGAGAGACAGAAAGTTACATATAAAGGAACCCCCATCAGACTAGCAATTAATTTCTCAACAGAAACCCATTAGCCCAGAAGGGAATGGGATAAAATATACAACGTCATGCAAAGGAAGGGTCTGACCCAAGAACACTGTACCCTGCAAGGCTGTCAATAAAATTTGAAGGTGTAATCAGGAGCTTCATTGACAAAAACAGACTAAAGGAATTTATCTCCAACAAACCAGCAATGCAAGAAATGCTAAAGGGTTTACTGTAAAAATAAAAAAATAGGAAGCGAAGAAGGAACACAGGGGTATAGAATAAAAATGGCATTAAATACCTACCTATCAATAATAACTTTAAATGTAAATGGATTAAATTTTCCAAACAAAAGACATAGGGTAACAGATTGGATAAAAAAGCAAGACCCATATATCTGCTGTCTACAAGAAACCCACTTCAGAAAAAACGATGCTCACAGACTGAGGGTGAAGGGATGGAAAAAGGTTTTCCAGGCAAATGGAAATGAAAAAAAGGCTGGGGTAGCAATACTTATATCTGAAAAATTAGATCTCAAAGTGGAGGACTTAACAAGAGATAATGAAGGCCACTTCATAATACTAAAGAGAGCAATCCAACAAGAAGAAATAACCCTGGTAAACATATATGCACCCAATGCAGGAGCACCCAAATACATAAAAAAACTGCTGGAGGACATTAAGGGAGAGATTAATAGCAAAACAATCATAGTAGGAGATTTTAATACCCCACTGTCACCTTTGGACAAATCATCCAAACAAAAAATCAGAAAAGAAATATCAATCTTAAATGACTCACTAGACCAGATGTAATTAATCGACATCTTCAGAACATTCCACCCCAAAGCCACAGAATATACATTCCTCTCAAGTGCACATGGGTCATTTTCTAAGACAGAGCACATGTTGGGACATAGGCAAAGTCTCTTCAAATTTAAGAAGATAGAAATCATATCAAGCATCTTTCAGATCATAGTGGCATAAAACTGGAAATTAAATACAATAAAAATAAGCCAATGAAATCAAACACATGGAGACTAAACAGCATGCTATTAAACAAGGACTGGGTTAGCAGAGAAATCAAGGAAGAAATTATAAACATCCTGGCAACAAATGACAATGAAAACAAAACAATCCAAAATCTATGGGACACAGCAAAAGCAGTCTTGAGAAGAAAGTTCATATCTCTACAAGCCTATTGCAAAAAACAAGAAAAAAATGGTAACAAATTATCTAACTCTAAAACTCAAAGAGTTAGAAAAAGAGCAACAATAAAAGCCCAGTGTAAGCAGAAGGAAAGAAATAATAAAAATTAGAGCAGAGATAAACGACATAGAGACCAAAGAAACAATACAAAAGATCAACAAAACCAAGAGCTGGTTCTTTGAAAGGATGAACCTCTAGCCAGGCTAACCAAGAAACAAAGAGAGAGGACCCAAATAAACAAAACTAGAAATGGAAGAGGTGAAATAACAACAGACCTTGATGAAATACAAAAGATTGTTACAAAATACTATGAGCAACTCTATTCCAACTAACTGGACAACATGGAGGAAATCGACATATTCCTAGAAAAATATAAATTTCCAAAACTCTCTGTTTACCTGCAAAAAAAGGAAAAAAAATAAAAAATAAAAATAAAAAGAAACATTAATGCACCATTTGATACTGGTTGAGTGGTTGGATTTCTTATTTTATACAATCATGCCCTTCAGAAATCCTAATTAATTTGATTAAAAAATATGGATTCGATTAATGACATGAATTTGCAAAACTTTGAATTTATTGAAGGATAAATATTGTGAGGGCAACTTTGAGTTTCTTAAATTCTTCACATTTAGGCAATTAGATACGTTAGCATTTCTATCCTGCCTAATATTCTGAAATATACTATAACATTTTTAAAGAGATAGTTGAGGCTGAAATGTTTTTTTTCATAATACAGTACTTTTTCAGAAATAGATAACTACTTATGATTATTGTCGCAAAGCAATCTTTATTGAGGAGGCATGCCGTGACCTGCACAGCGGGTTCAGGTGGGACTGCAGGAGGGCTGACTCCCAATGAAGACACTAGTCAAGAAATAAGGTTAAAGAATGGGAGCCATTATTTCTTCAACACATTCTCTATTCCTCGTCACTTTCTTCCCTTTCTGGCACACATATTGTGTGAATAGTGTTATGTTTTATGTTGTCCCACAACTCTCTTAAGCTGTCCTCCTGTTTTTAAATATTTTTCTCTTTTTTGGTTCTCTGATTTTTATTATGCTGTCTTCTAATTCACTGATCCAATTCTCAGCCTCCCCTAATATGCTGTGCATGCCTTCCACTGCTCAACTCTGATCATTGGTTGACAAGGTATTTAAATAAAGTAAACTCAATTAGGGAATGGGAAATGGGAAAAGTATAGTTTTTGAAGAAAAGAAAAATTGGAAATAACTTTTGTTGAGCACTTACTATGGTACTGGAAACTACATATGATGCCTTATACAGTTTGTTTATATGATTTTCATAATATCCACATAATAAAAGTGTTATACTCATTTACATATGAATAAACTGTGGCTAAGGGAGTTTGGTGATTGGTTTATTGTCACATATACTTAAACTGTCACAATTAGGATTAGATACGAGTTTTTTTTTTTTTTTTTTTTTAGGCTTTAAAGACATAGTCTTTCCTTCTTGTGGGAATCCAAGAAAAGTCAGTTTCTTTTGGCTTCTTGTATCTTTAGAACTGTCTATACTATTCCTTCAGTTTTGAGAATTACCACTCTAATACAATCTCTAATCTAATCAGCAATGATTGTTACTGGACAGCTACCATTTTCTGGTAACTTACAAATACCACTTGTTTTTGTAACTCATTTAGGATGTTTCTCAAACTGCAGATCAGTAACTACTCAAGGGTAAATAGAGGTTTCCCAAGGAGTGAAAAGACAGCTGTTCCCAATTTTCTGGCTGCCATTTTAAAATCACCCGAATACATAAAAATATTGATGTCTGTGTCTCAGATCCAGAAATCCTCATTTAATGGATCTTGGGTGTGGCATGGGAAATAGGTTTTTAAAACACTACTTTTAAGTAATTTTAATGCATAGCCATGCTGAAAACCACTATTCTTAAAGCTCAACATGAACATATAGGTATTTCCATAAAGAAATAAAGGAAATGTATTAGTGATACTTTTTATTTAACAAACTTAAAACCTTTTAAAATAGCTGCTGAGTCAAATGATTTTTTTTAGATGCAACATGAGCTGGTTGAAACTTGGTATCTTTTCCTATTTAAATGATATTTGTATTCAATTGGGGGTATTGTAATATAAAGTATGTATTTATTTCATTAGTTAGGTTACTGAGTCATTCTTATTTAATCTGTAAAATTCAAAATCCTCCCCAAACTATGTGGTCTCACATCACATATCAGAGTAGATTTAATTATTACACTAGAAAAATCACATTATCAAATCAGCATGAAATACCCCCATGGCAATGTCTTAAATCTGTTTACTAATATACCCTTTACATCTCCAATTTGTCTCTCTCATATTTACACTGTTGTTCCACTTATATTTATGTATTTGCTGGTTGGTTCTTATATGTGCCCTGACTGGGGATCAAACCCGCAACCTTGGAGTGTTGGTATGATGTTGACAATAACAATGTGTATTTATTGAAAAGTCAATTTGCCTTCCTCAAAATGTTAATAATTTTAGCTTGAATGGCTGAAAGCTTGGTTATATCAAACAACATACATGTATAAGTCAAGTAATAGTTTTAGAGTGGGTGTCAAGATAATGAGTTTGTACTTAGAAATATGTAATTTGGGTTGCTGGAATTTTACTTTAAGTGATGTTCATTAGGCAGTTGATAATATGGATCTGAAATTCAGGAAAAATTTCAGATGTGAAAAAGTGGGTACACATATAATGGAGGTGGTGGTTTAAAATGTAGCACTGTAGTAGATAAAATAACCAAGGGAGGAAATATAAAATAAGAAGTGTTTTTTAACACTGGATCCTGTGAGTCAATAGCTCTAATTGTGAAGCAGATAAGACACAAATGGATTGTGTTGGAAGATGAGAAAATAAAGGCAATACATTATCACAGAAACTAAGGGAAGATATTTTAAAAAATGATAATTAGCCGAAACCGGTTTGGCTCAGTGGTAGAGTGTTGGTCTGCGGACTGAAAGGTCCCGGGTTCGATTCCAGTCAAGGGCATGTACCTTGGTTGCGGGCACATCCCCGGTAGAGACGTTTCTAGCTCTCTATCTCTCTCCCTTCCTCTCTGTAAAATATCAATAAAATATATTTAAAAAAAATGATAATTAATGCAGCAGAATTATACTAGAAAAAGGTATAGGTAAAGAGATCCTATATTTGACTGTTAGCAAGCAAATTGATTATTAGTAATCTTCTATGGAATGATTTTAATATTATTGTAGGGCTGAAATAGAAATTGTGTTAGCTGATGGAGTAAATGAAGAATTTAGTTTAGAAGTAGTTAATGTTTATAGAGTGCTTCCTATGGGCCTCAAACTACTCTACTTGTGCCCTTGAATATAAAGAATTAAAGAGAGAAATAGACAACACAGAAGTTAAAAAACAAACAAAACCCCTTTCCACCAAATGATCCTATATAATAAAAGGCTAATGTGCAAATCAATCCAACAGCAGAACGACCAGTCACTATAATGCACACTGACCACCAGGAGGCAGATGCTCAATGCAGGAGCTGCCCCCTGGTGGTCAATGCGCGCCCACAAGGGGAGCACAACTCAGCCAGAAGCCCTGAGCCAGGCTCCGGATGGCTGGTGAGCACAGTGGAGGTGGCGGGAGCCTCTCTTGTGTCAGTGGCAGCACTAAGTATGTCTGACTATGGCTTAGGCTCAGGGAGTGGGTCTAAGCTGGCACCAAGCCTGTAATAGAAAATAAGATCTCTCCATCCATCCCCACTCCTCAAAAAAGAAGAAAAAGAATTAAAACATAGAGCATCCAGACAACACAATTTTCTACTGTGGTCTAACTTATATTTAAAGAACATCCCACAGCCCTGCTGGCATGGCTCAGTGGTTGAATATTGTCCTGTGAATTGGGAGGTCACAGTTTGATTTCTGGTCAGGGCATATGCCCATGTTTCATCCCCAGAGTAGGTCATCCAGGAAACAGCCAATCAATGATTCTCTCTCATCATTGATGTTTCTATCTCTCTCCCTTCCTCTCTAAATCAATAAAAATATATTTTAAAAAAGAACATCCAACAACTGCAATATATAGAAAAGAAGTTTAGTAAAACCTTGTTTTAAAATTGAGCAACATACTTCTAGTTATTCATGGGTCAAATAAGGAATTGCGAAAAAATTTTAAAATATTTTTGAATTGAATTATAATAAAAATTCTATATATCACAATTTCTGGAGACAACTAAACAGTGCCTAGAAGAAGATTGAGAAGATACTGCTTATCTATCTATCTATCTATCTATCTATCTATCTATCTATCTATCATCTTTCTATCTATAAGCCTAAGCGACCATTATGACCAAACGACCAGAACAACTGGATGGCTGGCCTGTAGCTATGATGCACACTGACCCAGACTTTGCTGCTGGGGCCCTGACAGCCCCGAGTCTGGTCCACCCACAATCCCAACCCAGACAGGAGGGATGAAGGAGCCTGATTCCTCACAGAATCGGCCATTGGTTAGCTAGCTGCTAGGGCCAATCTCCCTTGGTCCCTTTCCCCAGTTGCCAGTAATCCCCCCTCCCCCAATTGGCCAAGGGACCCCACCATGCATAAATTCATGCACCAGTACTCTAGTATTATATATAAAAGAAGACATAAATAAATAGAAGTAAAGTGATAAGAAGTTGTTCTGTCTGCAGCCAGTCCTTTAAGGCTTTATCTCAATAAAGTAGAAAAAGAAGAGCAAACTAAATCCAATAAGTTGAAGGAAAGAGATAAAACCAAAATTTAAGGTAATAAAAATAGAAACATATAAAGAAAATCAACAAAGTAAAAAATGGTGTTTTGAAAAGATCACAAAAGTGATGTAATTCTAGATTGATCTAGGAAAATAAAATATTAAAAGCAAATCAGCAATCAGAGAAATGAAAGAAGGGTTTTCTAAACAAACCATAAAGATATTATAAAGATCATAAGAGAATATTAGAAATGATAATATCAACAAATTTCGACAGTTTAGATGAGCTAAATTCCTTGAAAGACAGAAATTACCAAAGCTCACTCAAGGGATAAAGAAAAGATAGCCCATAGAACTTTATATCAATTAAAGAAATTGAATTAGTCATTAAATACCTTCCAATAAGGAAAATTCTAATTACACATGGTTTCATTGGTGAATTGTACTGAATATATTACAAAGAAATAGTACAATTTAATAAAAATACTTTCAGTTAATAGAAGAGGCAAGAATATTTCCAAATAATTTCAGGAAGTCAACAATATTCTGATACTAAAATCAAACCATTAAAAACCTAAACCCTAATATCTCCCTTAACCTGAATGTTAAAATCTTTACAAAAATACTAGCAGCTTAATGATGCAATATTTAAAAGGAGGTATTTGAATAGCCTGGATACCATGAAATATTGTCAATATCATAATTAACAGGGTAGGGTTTTAAAAATGATAATGAAAAATAAATAAATAAAACAATAATGAAATTATCATTAAAATGTTTAATACTAAAAAGATGGAACATACAATTGTTGGTGAAAATATGAAACAAGTGGAATTCTACTTCACTATTAACGGAAGTATTAAATGATACAATTGCTTTGGAAAACTATCTGCATTTTTAAAAAAGTTAAATATATTCATGTCATATGACCTAGCATTCTTATTGCTATGTCTTTACTCAGGAAAAATAAAAACATATATTGCCTGGCCAGTGTGACTCAGGTTGGAGCATCATCCTGTACACAGAAAGGTTGCATATTTAATTTCTGGTCAGGGCACATACCTAAATTGCAGGTTCAGTCCCCAGTGGGGGCACATACTTAAGGCAACCAATCAATGTTCTCTCTCTCTCTCTCTCTCTCTCTCTCTCTCTCTCTCTCAAAAGTCAATAAGCATATCCTGTGATAAGGATTAAAAACAAACAAAAAACATGTTCACTAAAAGCCTTTACACAAATGTTCAATCCACTTATGGAGTAATGTGAGAGAGTAAAGATCTGCAAGTGGCAGAAGAAAACTAGAATTTCAGCCTGTCTTCCTGTTCTAGAAGACAGAAGAAAGATGATAGTGGCTTCTATTTGAACTTTATAAGCTGCTACTAGAGGCCCGGTGCATGAAATTTGTGCAGGGGTGGGTGTGTCCCTCAGCCCGGCCTGCTCCCTCTCCAATCTGGAACCCCTCAAGGGATGTCCAACTGCCGGTTTAGGCCCAATCTCACGGGGATCAGGCCTAAACTGGCAGTCAGACATCCTTCTGGAAATCCAGGACTGCTGGCTCCTAACTGCTCACCGACAGATTAGGATATTAGGATAATCTTAGATCCTTAGGATATGAATCCATGCTTCTTTTGCACCAGTTCTTGGGGAAGGACAGCTCCCTTAGAATTAGGGAGCCAGGCACTGGCAGTCTGACATCCTTCTCGCAATCCAGGACTGCTAACTCCTAACTGCTCACCTGCTTGCCTGGCTGATGGCCACTAACCACCCTCCCCTGCTAGCCTGATTGTCCCTAACTGCCTTCCCCTCTAGCCTGATTGCCTCTAATTGCTCTCCCTGCCCAGCCTTATCTCCCCTAATTGCTCCTCTCCTGGCCTCATTGCCCCTAACTGCCTCTGCCTTGGCCCCTGCCACTGTGGCTTTGTCTGGAAGGAGGACTGGACAACCGGAAGATGTCCAGTCTATCTGGTCTAATTAACATATTACCCTTTTATTAGTATAGATTATGCTGTTTACTTTTCCCAAGGTCACTTCTTTCCCTCTAAACCTGTATCAGACTTGAAAAAATTTGGCAGTCCTTTAAAGTAGCCTATCTTTCTGAGGGAGATGTCCTTCCCCAAGGACTGGTGCAAAAGAAGCATGGATTCTTATTCTAAAATAACCTTCTTTTCTTGAGATGTAGATTCATACATTCAAGCTGCTGCTATTCTTAGGAACTGACTGATCTGTCAGTGAGGCACTTAAGTAATTAATCATTTCCTGAGTATTTAGAATGGAGTTATTTGTAAGGCAGCGTTAGAAACTATCCCATAAAATGTGTTTGGTCTAACTGACAATACATTTAAATTCTATTGTTGTATATTTGTGTGAAGAACAAATTTGCATACACACTTTAACAAGTTAGGAGTCTGATTTGAGAATTGTCTTTAAAAACTGTCATTTCCAAAACCAGTGCTAATGTAAACATGGGCTGAATTGAGAAATACAAATTTTGGTTTAAAACAGAATAGTCTATGTAACTAATCTGAAAATAATTATACTTCCTTTTTTTATAGACATTAGTAAGTAGCTCAGAGTAAGGTTTCAATGTTTAACAGCATCCAGAGTGTTATAATGGCTTAGTAAGTACCTCTGAAGCAAGAGTCTATCACTGTTATTGAAAAGAAATATAAAATTAAAAATTACAGTCTTCTTAGAATAGTCCTGGAATGGTAATATTAAAAGAGCAGTATATGAAAAAACACCAGTTGGTAAGAGAACAAAACTGTGACTTTCCGTAAATCCTTTTCCTACTCAGGATTTAACAAAGTAATTGGACAGGACAAAGGTAAGAATATCTAGACACAGTACAACATCTTAGAGCATTTATCCCAGCGATCTCTTCCTTTTTAAGTAACAGTAACTGCCTTTTGGTTTTTCAAATCTATTTAGTTCACAGGAGGTATTATAATAATTAATTAGGCTGTTCTGAACATTGGGAGCAAGCCAGCCAAAATAAATGAAGCAGTAAACGTAGTAAATCAAAACTCACAACTTTTAAAAATGAAGGTCAACTATATTTAGTTTTCTTTATTCCCCTAGAATAGCCATTTTCAACTGCTGTGCCACAAGAACTTTAAAAACATGCAATACCTGACTATTTACTCAGGGGCACTGACCTCTTTTCCCTTAGCTTGTCAAATTAAAATAAAAAGATACCAGTCAGATCGTCCAAAAATTTATTTTTTAGTGTTCTGCAGAATTTTAGTAATTAGTTTATATATGCCGTGAGATTAAAAAAAGGTTAAAAGTCACTGCCCTAGGATGCTAAGATACACTTTAATGTTTTATAATATTTTTCTAAATATATTTTTTCAATGAGATAAGGATCTAAGATTAGTATTACTACATAACATATTTTTTTATTTCATTCTTTGACGAAAGTATACACATTCTTTTTAAAAAATTAATCTTTATTGTTGAGATTATTACAGATGTGCCTCCTTTCCCCCTCCCATAGTTCCCCTCCATTCAGTTCCCATCCCATCCCAGGCCCTTGCCACCCTATTGTGTGTCCATAGGTAATGCATTTAAGATCTTTGTCTAATCTGTTCCTGCACCCACCCCCACACCCTCTTCCCTCTGAGAATTGTTAGTCTGCTTCATTTCCATGCCCCTGATTCTATTCCATTCACCAGTTTATTCTGTTCATCAGATATTTTACTCATTTGATTTTTAGATTCACTTATTGATAGGTATGTATTTGTTTCCACTTTGTTGTTCATATTTTTTATCTTTACCTTTTCTTCTCCTTTCTCTTCTTAAAGAATACCCTTTACTATTTTATATAGTACTGGTTTGATGGTGATGAAATCTTTTAGCTTTTTCTTGTCTGTGAAGCTCTTTATCTGACCTTCAATTCTAAATGATAGCTTTGCTGGATATAGTAATTTGATTTTAAAATATAGATTTCATTTTAAAAGGGGTTCAAAGATACTCATTGAAGGAAATAGTTGAAAAAAAGACTAAGTATGTTTCTATACTCAAAATATCCATCACTATTTTAACACCACCATTAAATTATAAAATTAATAAATCAGAATATTTAGGGACAGAACCTTATTAATTCTTCACTTTTCACCCCTTCCCTAGACTTACTGGTACATATGTGACTTCTCTCTTTCCATTTATACATATTTATTAGGAACATTCAACTTTTTAATTATTTTTTTAATATATCTTAATTGATTTCAGAGAGGAAGGGAGAGGGAGAGAGAGACAGAAGCATCAATGATGAGAGAGAATAAATGATCAGCTGCCTCCTACAGGTCCCACACTGGTGAGTGAGCCTGCAAACGAAGCATGTGCCCTTACCAGGAATCCAACTGTGACTTGCTGATTCATAGGTTGATGCTCAACCACTGAGCCATGCAGGCCAGGCAAAAATTCATTTTTTTTTTTTAGTGTACATCAACATTTGTTTTTAGAAAAGTTAGATAAACCTATATTTATTTTGTTCTTATAAATAACAGTCAACTACAATTAGGTATTATAATATGCTACATTCTTGGGATGGCAAGATTGTTCTGAGAACAAATCAGTAGTCTAGAAAAATAAATTAAAAATAAGCATTGTAGTTTTAGCTTTATCTCTTCTTTTGCCTTTTGTATCTACAGAAAAATATAATAAAAGTTTACTTTTATAATAATAACTTTGAGACATTACAAAATTTCAAATAACATTAGAAGAGAGTATTATTTAGGATGAGTATAACCCTTTGAATCCCACTGGTGTTAATGTTCAATTGTATTTCTTTGCTTCATATTCAAATATTTGCATGGTTTATATAAACTAATATATACCAGTATTTCTCCAAATATAATAAAATTTGGATTCCCCAAGTCTTTTGTCTTTTTTAACTTTGTAGATCAATCATACTTTATACTTTTTGGAAGTATCCTTTTTCCTGATTATTAAAAACTAGAAGCCTGGTGCATGAAATTTATACACAGGGGTAGGGGGTTTCTCAACCCAGCCTGCACCCTCTCCAATCTGGGACCCCTTGGATATGCCCGATTGCTGGTTTAGGCTGATCCCTCAGCCCAGCCTGCACCCTCTCACAATCTGGAACTGCTAGCTCCTAACCACTCACCTGCCTGCCGGTCTAATCACCCCTAACCCCTCTGTCTGCTGCCTGATCATCCCTAACCTCCCTCCCCTGCTGGCCTGGTTACCCCTAACTGCCTTCCCCTGTTGGGCAAATTGCCCTTAACTGCCCTCCCCTAACTGCTCTTCCCTAACCTCTCCTAACTGATCTCCCCTAACTGCTCTCCCCTGCTGGCCTGATTGCCCCTAACTTCTCCCCTGCTGGTCTGATGGCCCCTAACCACCTCTGCCTTGGCCTCCACTAGTGTGGCTTTGTTAGGAAGGAGGACCAGATGACTGGAAGATGTCCAGTCTATCCGGTCTAATTAACATACTACCCTTTTATTAGTATAGATATTTATTTTTCAGTCCACTAACTAGTTATTGACTCAGTCAATTTTTAAAAAAATCAACAGAATGTTTTTGTTTTGTTTTTCTTCACTTTGTATTGTGGAAAATTTCAGACCTGCAAAAATGAGCTAATGGACTGATAAACCTCTATATACCTCCCATCCAGCTTTGACAGTTCTGCTTCTGGCAGTTTTGGTTCATTCATCTTCACCCACTCCCCAGAGGATTTTTTTTGAAGCAAATTCCGGAATTCAAAGCATTTCACCTATCATATCCCCATATGTATTACTGAAACATGGGGGATATTTTATGTAAATATAACCACAATACAATGATCATATCTAAAAAAAATTGTTGATAATTCCCTGTGATCAAGTACTCAGGCAATATTCATCTTTCTCTGATGGTTTCCTAAATGTGTTTTTTTTTAATTTCAAAGTGTATGGAGACCACAGATCAGAGGAAATGACAAATTTTCCATAAGATGTACTTTTAAGATAAAATGAGCATCTTATAGTCAAATAAATGGATTTGTGTGTTTACAATTGTACTATGGCATAAAACAAGCTTGCTATTATGAGTATTGTCTGTTCTGAACCCCAAACAAAACTTAAGTTATAGTCCATGATTTCAACTTTAAATCAACTTTCATTATGTATGAAATCAACTTTAAATTATGTATTTTTGTGCTTTAAACTTTACTCTTACTCTTCTTTGTTATATATTTTATACTTTATATGTCTTACAGAAATTTTGCTGCAACATAATCAGAAACATCAGAAATTTTGCCTTTGTTCTGCAGTCAGTCTCTCACTAGGGTGTTATAAAAAGAAAAAATATTGATTGTATAATGTCATTCATTCATTTATTTTTTAAAAGCATATTCTTTTTATAATCTCTTAGGGGAGTCAATAACTAGTTAGTGGACTGAAAAAAATTCAAAGCTAAAATTGAAGCAGATGTGGAGGCTCAGATTGATGAGCAGGAGAAAGAAATCATTAATCTTTCAATCAAAGTATAATGCATTCTATAGTGTCATTTACAAATTATTCACTTTTATTTGCTTACTTTTCATATTAAAAAGTTGTAACAGAAGACAGTACATTTAATATTAGGTGCTGAATGCACAATTGTAGTCTTTAAAAACATTCTCCTCTATGTAAAACGAGTATTAATACATTATTTAGAATATGTGATATACAGGGAGCATCAGCAAACATTGAAGAACACAAAAAAATGTGGAAAAATGCTATTAAGTCAAACCTCCTTAAAGATTATAATTTCTCCCCCAAATCATTTTACTTTCAGTTAATAAATCAATTCTAATATGAAGATATTTAATGAAATCTCATAATTTTAGCATACTTTTCAACAAAAGAAAATTAATAAACGCCAAAATGATTTATTTCTAGATTATTGAATAGTTCTAAATTTTTAGTTTAATACATTTGGTAGAATATGTTAATCCAGGAATATTCAAAGTGATGAATAACAAAAACCTACAACCAAGATTACTCAGCAAAGCTATCATTTAGAATTGAAGGTCAGATAAAGAGCTTCACAGATAAGAAAGAGATAAAGGGGCTCATCACTGCCAAACCAGAATTATATTAAATGCTGAAAGGTATTCTTTAATAAGAGGAAGAAGAAGAAAAAGGTAAAGGTAAAAATTATAAACAAGAAATAAATATCTATCAACAAGTGAATCTAAAAATCAAGTGAATAAAAAATGTGATGAACAGAATAAACTGGTGAATATAATAGAATCAGGGGCATAGAAAGGGAGTGGGCTGACACTTCTTGGGGGAAAGGGGTGTGGGGATGCAGGAAGAGACTGGACGAAAATCGTATACCTATGGATGAGGACAGTGGTGGGGGGATAAGGGCAGAGGGTGCAGGGGGAACCGGGTGTAGGGAAGTTATGGGGGCGGGGGGAGAGTAACAACTGTGATAATCTGAACAATAAAGATTTATTTTTAAAAAAATAACAACAAACCAACAAAAAAGGGGATTAAGAAATGAAGCTCCTTAAAAAAGAAAAAAGAAATTATTTCTTAATACTTGCCTTTAAAATGGAAAATTTCCAAAATAACTCCTCTCAATTCATATATATATTTCTTTATTGATTTCAGACAGGAAGGGAGAGGGATAGAGAGATACAAACATCAATGATGAGAGAGAATCATTGATCAGCTACCTCCTGCATGCCCCCTATTAGGGATGGAGCCCACAACCCAGGCATGTGCCCTTGGCCGAATTCGAACCTGGGACCTTTCAGTCTGAAGGCTTATCCACTGAGCCAGACGGGCTAGGGCAAAACTCTCAATTCTTATGATAATGTATAATCTCCTCATATTAAAAAGTATAAGGTAAATCCATTAATATGTACTCAACCCTAGTTGCTCTGCTATTTTTTAATTTCTTAGGCTGTTAATGCAGAAACAGAAGTATGTTCTCATATTTGTTTATTCTTATTTTGAGGAATAATCTTAATAATTCCTCAAAATACCCACCAATAGGTGTCTGCTATTACTGGGTCATCTTCAAATAGGAAAAATAAGCTTATTTTTTCAGCGATAATGGAAAACTCAGTTGTGTAAATAGTATGTAGAAATATATCAAAGACCAAATATTGATCTGGGGAGGATACTACATGAAATAGTGAATTAAACACATAAAAAGGTATAATCAAAGAGGGAAAAAGAAAGGCAGGAAGAAAAGAACTCTTTCAATTAATGAGTTTTAAGTTGTAATGGGTGCCAACAGGATTTAGAATAAAAAAGGATCAGTGCATTTGTCAAGAAAAGAGGAAAGGCATGATACATAAGAGAGCAATATCAATATGTATGTGGAGGATGAGTAGGGATAGGAGTTAAATTTTAAGGGTTTTAAAGGATATTTTTATAGAAAATTATTATAACCAACATAGGATAGAATCCTTGGTAAGGGTTTTGGCCCTAATTGTAGTTGCCATCTAATATTCATCCCCCTCGCCGAAGCCGGTTTAGCTCAGCGGTAGAGCGTCGGTCTGCGGACTGAAAGGTCCCGGGTTCGATTCCGGTCAAGGGCATGTACATTGGTTGCGGGCACATCCCCAGTAGGGGGTGTGCAAGAGGCAGCTGGTCGATGTTTCTCTCTCATCGACGTTTCTAGCTCTCTATCTCTCTCCCTTCCTCTCTGTAAAATATCAATAAAAAATATATTTAATATTCATCCCCCTCTTAATTTCAGCTAAAATCTGTATTTCCAAGCCACATTTGTAGGTCATGGAGTTTATGTAACCAGGTTCTGGACAATGAGTTATAACAAGAAGTGGGGGGGGGGGGAATTTCATGGAAGAACCATGAAGGCAGCTTACAAAAACCTGAATAGAATACTCTTGTAGTTTTTCTCTTTCTCCTACTGCAGGTCTGGATGCCAGTGCAATGGATGGAGCTATAGTAGCCATCTTAAACCAGAGAGGTAACCTTGAAGATAAAACCATGAACTGAAGAAGATAGAACAGAAAGATAGGAACCTGAATATCTGAAGACACTGTGAATCTGCCACATAAGCTTCAAATTTCAAATTCAGCTCCTTTTTCATAAAAGAAAAATAAACTATCACTTTTAATGAAATCTTATTTTTATTACTGTTTTTATGGCTGAACTTAATCCTTCTCATAAGGACTGATTCTGTATCTCCAGGACCTTTTAGGTTCTACAAAGTGTCTGCCACGTGTAGACGTCTAAAGGGAAAAGGAAAGGGAAATTATGATTTGATGATATAAACTACTGAAGTGTTCTACCTTTAAATCAAGGAGATAGAACATATCATGAACTATCTGGGTTTCTTTTACTCTTAATAAATGTATGCATGGTCTTAAAGACAGACTTCATATCTAGAGACGTACCAGAGGTATCCTGAAGCATATGACTTAGGTGATGCTGTGGCAACAAACAATGACACAATGTCAGTGACTTCAAATAAAATTTCTTGCTCACTGTACATGTACAGCATGGGTTCATGGGGACCATATTATATTTCCCTTGCACAGAAAGCAAGAATGGTCTAAGTAGTGGGCCATTGTTTTTTTATTGCTCATCTCCCCTCACATTCCAATTGTCAGAACTGCTTACATGGCTATGATTGTCTTGAAGGGGTGGGAAAATATAGTTTTTCTCATACCCAGAAGTAGAGGAAATGTAGATATTGGAGAATATTAATAATATCTAATACCTTATAAAATGTAAAAGAATCTATGCAAAAAAATTGTAATATATTTTTATTGATTTTGAGGGGGGGATAGAAACATCAATGATGAGAGAGAATCACTGATTGGCTGCCTCTTGCACACTCCCCACTGGGGACTGAGCCCACAACCCATGCATGTGCCCTTGACTGGAATCCAACCTGTGACCCTTCAGTCCACAGGCTGACTCTCTATCCACCGAGCCAAATAAGCCAGCATGTGAAAAATTTTAATGCACAATAATAATGTTTTTACCTTTTGGATGCAAAAGGTAAATTACATTAATTTCTTAAGAAAAGATCTTCCTCCACAAAGAGAAATATAAACAATTTACAGATAAGAATTCTATTAACACCATTATCTCTTTAGCAGGTGTAAGGCAATTTAACTGAGAAATAACAAGTCTCTTTGCCTGAGAAGATGAGCACTAAAATCCTAGACACAAGAACCCAGTCATGTTTATTCATCCATTCATTTAGTAGTCACGGATAAAGCATTTGTTAAATACAGTTCAGATAAAACCTATTAAGACTAGGGCATAGGGAGAAGGATTTCAAATGGGAACTGGACATGACTTGAAATATTTCTAGAATTCTCTTTTGAAATATAATTTTATTCAGAATACAGAAACTATATTATAGTCTCCAAATACATTTAGGTTATCAGATGGGTTTTGGAAACTAATTACATCATCATGATTAAAATATAGCAGTAACATTTATCCCAGTGGTAGAATTTTTAAGAGAATCTATCTAAATAAACAAAATTTCTCTGTTTATAAGATCTTGAGAAGACTTTCCTGACTGGCTGACGCTTGCTAGCTGCATAAACATTTTGTAACAATAATGTAACAATGCGGCTATTTTTCACAAAGTACAAGATTCCCTGCCATTTTAATTTGAATCATCAATCTAATGATTTTTGGTCTCTTAAAATGTTATCTATTGAGCTGCTTAAATAGAGTATTACCACAAGAATCTTTTGTGGTAGATTCTTAGCAATAACAGCAGCATTTAAAAGAATGATTATAATAAGTGAAATAAGCCAGACAAAGAAAGACAAATACTATATGATCTCACTTCTATATAGAATCTAAACAAGTCAAACTCACATAAACCAAGGAGTAATATGGGGGTGGCCAGGAAGGTAGTGGGTAAAGGGATGGCAAGATGTCAGTAAAAGGTTACAACCTTTCTGTTGTAAGATAAATAACTTCTGAAGTTCTATTGTACAACATGGTGATTATAGTGAATAATACTATATTGTATACTTCACATTTTCTAGGACAGTAGATCTTAAGTGTTCTTAAACTCCCTCCTTCCCGAAAGGTAACTGAGGTGGGTGGATGTGTTAATTAACTTGATTGTAATAACCATATCACTACATATATATGCATATCAATTATAACATTGTTAACTTTAAAATAAGTCACATTGTACAACTTAAAAAAGAATAATTTGGGAAAATATATGATGGGCAACATCTCAATAAAAGTGTTGTCAATTATGCTTTTATGTTTTAAATGTGCTGGCATAATATTTTTGGAAATACTTAAAAAATATTTTTCCCAATTCTGATTGTTTCTCTAGAATAGATGACTTGAAATGGAAACACTGACTTAAAGTGTATGAACACAAATTTGAAATAAATTCAAAACACACTTTTTAAAAAAATTGCTTCCAAAATGTACTAATGTACACTCCAATCAATACACGATCAGTTTGTTAATAGTTCTTTATTTTGGTTTAAAAATCTCACCAAAATTATTCTATTTCTTTGCTTTTTCTACCACTACTGTTATGCTTAGACATTTCCTACCTTTTCAGAAGCCATATTATCTATATTTAATTCTAGTATTATGATTTGCTTTATTCTCTTTCCTCTTTTTTTCTAGTTATTTAATATTTATTTTACTTATTCCTTCTTCCGTGCACATCCTTTAACCTAGAGTAGTTAGCATTCTCCTGGGAGGCATGGCAGAAATGTTTGTAGAACAGACACCAGTGGGTCCTCACTGTGCACCGGGAGGGGCCGAGCCTGGGCCCCACGCCACCGTCCTGTGTTTCCCCGGCTGTGTACTTCCCACTGCTGTGCTACCACCACTGCCCTGGTGCCCAGCTGCCCGGATCCCCCGCCAGGGATCAGGGGCAGAAGCTACGCCCTGACCAGGACCTATGGAACTGAGGGTCCGAGGAGGCTGAAGAGGCTGCAGATCTGTAGGTGAGGAGGGAGGGCCTGGGGCTGACAGGAGGCCGGAAGGCACAGGCTATGGAGACTGTGGAGTGGGTGTGGGGGAAGCCTGGGGCCGAAGCCTCTGGATAGAGCAGCGCTAGCATCCCCCCATCCTGCTGCCTGGGGGCTCCTCTGACCAGCGGGAAGGGCC